>AYEL01080023.1:0-21235 GCA_000484575.1 Olivierus martensii
GGTCAGGAATAGATCTATCGGTGAAGTCCGATGTCGGTTCCAAATTAATATAACTGCCTGAAGAATCAATCTGCTTGTTGGCCTCGGTGGTCTAGCGGTATGACGTTGGGACGTTAGCCCAAAGGTCCCCGGTTCGATCCCGGGCTGAGGCAGATTTTTTCTTCTTCAGGTAAATTAGTCAAAATTCCTGTTTAATTTATAATTAATAGATGGCGCCACTCGTTGGCTTAGTAATTTCTATAGTTTATCTAAATTTATTTCGGTTTAAAATTCTGTTGTGTATCTCAAGGGTTAAATTTGGCAAGTTGTTTGGATTTATTTGGATTATAATTCCCTTGAAGTTTGTATTGTATATAGAAACAAACTAAACAGTTTGTTTTGTTTGCTTCTTTATACAGTACAGTAGCAGCAAATTTACACAGGAAATATTGTATATTAAGCCTTTTTCCAAAACTGTAACAAAGAAGTTTGGTTCCACTTCTTTTTGAGCATATTTATTTGCAAACAGTCCTTAATTGAATACAAGTGTTCAAGAACATTGAGTTGGAATCAATTGAAAACTGGATTAGTGCATTGATACACTCTATTGCCTCTTCATGTGTCTGAATCTTTGTTTTGTTCTCCTGTTCTTTGATCGATTCTTCTTCCTCCTCATCATCATCTTTTTCAACATTTCTTACCTTTAAAAGATCTGTGGATGATTCAAAAGTGTATTGTGTGATAACATAGTCATCACTTCTAATGTAATTTTCTGTATCACACGGAAGGTTTTTATCTTGACACATGTTGGATATTGCCACTACATTTTCACTTGCTTCATTAATGCAATCTGTATAATCACCTTCCTGAAAACCTGCTTTCACAAAACACTTTTGTACAGTCTCTGCTTTAATTTGCTTTATCGCCAAACCAATCCAGTTAACAGCATCTAAGACGGACACAGACCTCGCCATACTGTAAGAGTTGTCTACTTCTTCTATATTCATTATCAGGGATTGCATTAGATATCTCCTGTAGTATGATTTGAATGTGTAAATAACTCCCATATCCATTGGCTGCACTACACTTGTTGCATTTGGAGGAAACCACGCCAGTTTCACATTTGAAAGTGTTATCTTAGGATGATATGTGGCATTGTGGCAAAATAGAATCACTTTCTGATTTTCTTTCTTCATTTTTGCATTGAACCCATTTAACCACTCTTCCATTATTGCAGCAGTCATCCAAGCATTTTTGTTGTTGTGCCAAACTACTGCAAGATGATCAATATTCAGGTTTTTGAAACATCTAGGCTTTGCAACTTTTCCAATTACAACAGCTTTTTCCATTTCTCTTACCATATTCCCACACAATAACACTGTGAGTCTTTCTTTGGACATTTTGCCTCCTGCACATTTTTCCCCCTTAACTGCAACAAGTGATTTTGTTGGCAATGCCTGAAAAACCAATCCTGTTTCGTCGGCATTGTAAATGTTTTTATATTTGTAGCCTGAAATCAAGTCCATCAGCTTTGGTTTCCACTCATTCACTACACTTTCATTCATATCCTTGGCTTCCACACACACTTCATTCCACACAATTTTGTGCCTCTTGAAACTATCCAACCATCCAGTAGATGCCTTAAATTGATGATTTCCAAGAGATTTGGCTATTGCGAGAGCTTCACTTTGGAGCATTGGTCCGGATATGTGCATGTTCTTTGATCTAGCATTAGTGAACCATTCCCATACTACCTCGTTAATTTCCTCATTACCAGTCTTCTTTGCTTTTCTCTTCATTTGGCCATTTCCTTGCATCCATTCGTCCATTATTTTATCTCGTTTTTTAAGTGTGTCATAGATTTGCATTTTCCCACACTTAACCTCATCATTATTTCCGTACTGTGAGTTTTTCTTTAGCCTTGATCACTTTGACTTTATCGTTCAATGACAACGATACACAGGATTTAGCCATGATTTTTTGTTATGTACAGTATCAATTCGGAAATAAACTGGTTCGTTCTTAAGATATGTATAAAAATTTATCAAAAATTTCAGTAGAGCTTGTTGTAGGCCTAATGAAACTTTTACCAAGAATTACAATACAAAGCGTGATGTACATGTACTGTACAATTCAATACGAGAATGAGTTTGGCGCTTCCACTAACAAAAGACTGCCAGAATCTTGAAAGTCAAATACAGAACTTCATGTAGTGTATTTAATGCAATATTGCTTGATGTTTTATCTTGAAAGCCAAATACAGAACTTCATGTAGTGTATTTAATGCAATATTGCTTGATGTTTTTGACGTTATTGAAGATTATGCTGCTGTACCAATATTATTAGTACAGTAATAAAATAATTTTGCCAATTTTTATTTTATTATTAATTTTAAAATTAAAAAATAAAATTGGTGCGGATTGAGTTCAGCACCCCTAGTGGCCATTTGTTTCACTTTACCAGGAATCACCCCATGTTTCGTGCCGCGTTTCTGTTTAATACATGTAGTTTCTGGTAAATTCTCTAAATATTGCGTTCTGTTTCCGTGTTGGACAGATTCCGTATTATGCAAAAATATTATTATTATCCATATTTAACTGCTAAAAACTTCATATAATAACAAACTAAAAAAACAAGCACTCTTAGCAGTATAGTACTCTACTTAACTTTTATTATTTAAGATACTTAAAGTATCTTAAATAATAAAAGTTAAGTAGAGTACTATACTGCAAAGAGTACTTGTTTTTTTAGTTTGTTATTGCAAAAATATTATAATGGTATTGCCTATTCTCTCGTTCGGGGCCATGAAACTTGTTCGCATTGGACAGGTTTCCGCCTTGTTCACGTTCCGCCTTAAGCAAGTTTTACTGTAGTTTAATTTGTTAAGCAATTCAATTTTTTCAATAAGCTATTAGTGATTTATCAGCAGTATTATTATATGTCAATTTGGTGTGAACAAATTGTTTGTGCAGTTTATATTTTTGTTGCTCAAACTTTAATTACAGAATAGGTACATTAAGTTGTCATTATAGTTTATTAAATTATATTACAAAACTATGTTCAATATGAATATTTACATAATTTTTCAAACATTGTAGCACTTTAATCCAAAAATTTTAAATGTATAATCTTCATGCCCAAGATCCAAAATTTTTTACCTAAGATTTTAAGTTTACTATTCATGAATTCATGCTTGATGTTTTACAAAAATGCAATACACTCAAACCTGTTTTTATGCAGTCCTTTTTTGTGCGGTTTTTTTTGTTTGGTGTGTTTTTTTTTTTGTGCAGTGTATTAAAAAAATTTCATCAAATGTATATCATGAATAAAAATTAATTAAAAAAGAAAAAAACAGAAGGCTGTCAAAATAACATGTAAGTTAAAAAGAATCAACATATGGCCTACCCGATATTACTGCATTTGTACATATTGCGCCATCTAGTAACAGTAGTTGATAACCATCCTGTGATTAACATACATAGCTCTTGACCAAAAAATGTTCCTGTGTGTAAATTCAATTTTTTCTTGTTTGGAAAACCAATTTCTAGCTACATCGTAAGGTTTTTGAATTACATATTTTCTATATGGAACTTTTTTTATGCGGTCCCTATTTACCGCATAAAAAATATTTTTTTAAATGTGTTGCAAACTATATATTTTATAGCTGCTTATGAAGTTTCAGGATATTATTTTTAATCCGATTTCTTTTATGCGGTCCCTATCCCCCACATAAAAACAGGTTTGAGTGTATTTGCAGATCTGAAAATTTACTGTAATTTTTTTATTTTTATAAAATAGGTAATATTAACTGAAAATATGAATAAAATGCTAACTGACAGATCATTAGATAAGCTCACAAAGATTGAATGCTCATTGCCATTGATGTGTATAGATGCCAAGGAAATGAAACAAAAAATGATAAAAGAAAAAATAAAAAATGAGTTAAAAAATTCACTCTTGATTTTATTAATCCAGCTTTTTGCAAATTAATTTTTTTGTGTGTATTTGTTGAAAATACACTCTTTTGATGGTGGTTCCTAAATTTTTTAAGTTACTGAAACATTTTTTAAAATTATCTGTAAACAAGCATTGTTAATAGCTCAATAGAATTTGGATTTTTTTATTCCATCCTGTCAATTTTATAGCTCAATACATCAAATTTATTCTGATTATAGGATTTGATAAATGATATTTTTTGAAATTTTTAGAAAAAATGAGTGATGAAATGTTGAAAATTAAAAAAATATTGTAGTTAATAGGAATATATTGGTTAATTCTACTAAAATAAAGTAAAATATAATTTAGTCATTTATATTTTGTTAAATTTCACTGAAATTTAGGAGAAAATTAAAAAAAATGAAACATAAACATCCCAAGGCCATTTAAAGGGATCTGGCACTTATTGCTATACAGAAGCAATTTGCTTCCTGGGAAATTGCAGCCAAAGCCTACTTTGCACCATTGTGTATGGTATTGGGTGCAGTGCTGTAATAAACTATCTGTAACCAGTTAGAATGTAAAATATAGCTATTTATGTGCTAGATGAGATCATTTTTGTATATATTAGAAATTTTTGATATAAATTAAAAAAAAATTTATAAAAAGTATTGCTAAAAATTGTATAAATGAAGTAAGAACAAGTTGATAAATATGGAATATTAATAAAGTGATAATATTTCATTGAATTTGTAAATTTTTTATAAATAATTTTCTGAAAATTTTAGCCAAATTTCAACATTCATGGCTCATTTTATTCAGAGGACATTTCACTATCTAAAAATATCAGTTATTTCATTGGATGATTAAGATTTCATATAAGAAAAATTGTTTTTTAATTGATCTTATATATGGAACAAAAAGTTGTAAAAAAAACAAAATTCCAAAAAATGCTTATATTGTTAAAAAAAAGAGCGAAAATGCAATAAATTCTGAAAATTTCAAAAGATTTCAATGAAAATTATGAGATGATTTGGATTTTTTGTGAATTAAGTTTTGTTACCATTAACTGCTGGCAGCTAAAGGATTAATAAAACATAAAACTATTGAATAAAAATAATAAGCCAAATAAGTAAGATAAATCGTTTGTTCAAAACGTTTTCGGCTATCTACTTAGCCTTGTTAAATTTTATTGGTTAAATAGCCTTGGTTAAATTTTATTCAATATTTAAAGTAAGAAGTATTTCATCATTAAAGTACTTTTGGATGATAGCATCCCTGTTCTGTTACAAACATAAATGGAATACTCACAATAGAAAATAATATAAATTCAAAATTTCATTGCATGATATCATGTAATGATTACAGATATAGTATATAATAAATAAATATAAATTTAATAATAATAATATTATCCTTATAAATAAAATAAATTATAAAAGTTCATGTTCAATCAATATCTTTATTAGTCCTTAAGAGGGTTTATGATTAATATTGATGTCTTCATCATTTTGGTTCTGTTTCATTATATTATGTTTTTCTAAGAAGTCAGTTGAAGTATGTCTAGGAACTATGTTAATAATTTTGGTTTCTTCCTATAGGATATTTCTACCATTGTAGGCATTCTGGTTTAATGCAGTATTATATCTTTTTAACAGAATGTTGCTCTTATGTTTTTTAATTCTATGTTGTAGCTTCTTATTTATTCTTCCTATATATTGATAGTTCTGTAAACTGTTGTCCCTTACTGAGATAATATAAATACCAGATTTATCAAGATAGTCTCTAGTTTCTTTATCATTGCATATTAAAGAAAAAATATTACTATTTCATTTTGTTTAATTGTTTTGAATTTTAAATTGTATTTGATGTATTTCTTGATTTTGAGTGCAGAATGTCTAGGAAAGCTCCAAAACTGATCATTATTCTTTCTGCTTATATATCTGTGTTTAATCTTAGCATCCTTTTCATTGTAATACTTACTCTTAATTTTAAAACACCAATCTATCATATTGTCTCCTTTGTAACCATGTTTGATACAAGCTTTTATGTTTCTTATATATATTCCATTTTATGTTCATAACTGAAGAGGGATGTTATCATCTAAAAATATTTTTATATTTTATTAGAGATAAGTTTATTTCCTGTTTTTGATCATAAGTGAGTTTTTTAATATACGTCTATAAGCATCATTTGTGCTTTAACAATTACAAAAATAACAGCACTTTTTTGCAGTAAAGAGAATCTTTTATTAACATAAACTTTGCTAATGTTTTTGGTTTAAAACCATCCTCAGGCACAATTCTAATTACAATGGAAATCGGATTAGAAGGATTACAGGCGTTGCTATAGTAATATTGGAATTTCAGTTGTTTATAGATTTTATGATTTGAATTAACTTTCCAACAGATTAACGCAATACATGGTATTAATTACACAAAGCTAAATTTTGTAATAAAATCACACAAAAAAGTAAAAGTAAAAATAAAATAAAAATAAACATAAAAATCAACTATTTTTACTTTTTATTTTTTGTGTGATTTTATTACAAAATTTAGCTTTGGGTAATTAATACCAAGTGTTGCATTAATCTGTCGGAAAGTTAATTCAAATTGTAAAACCTATAAACAACTGTGTTCTGAAATTCCAATATTACCATAGCAATGCCTGTAATCCTTCTAATTCGATTTCCGTTGTAATTAGAATTATGCCTGGGGATGGTTTTAAACCGAAAACATTAGCAAAGTTTATGTTAATAAAAGATTCTCTTTACTGCAAAAAAGTGCTGTTATTTTTGTAATTATGTATCTGAGTTTAAGCCTAATTATGTAGTTAATCCTAGTAGTGCTTTAACAATTCTAGCATGAGTACAGGTACTCCTCACTTAACGACCGAGTTCTATTCTCATGGCTTGGTCATAGAACAAATTGGTTAGTAAGCAAGTAACTCGTTTATACATATTTAGAAAATATTGGAAACAGATTTCAACTTAAAAATTTGATTTTAATTTTTATTTATCAATGAAATAACAATTGCATTATAAAAAAAAAGATAGAAAACTCAACAAAAATTATAATCAACATAGTGCATAATTTTTACAGTAAAAAAACAGTCAAAAGCTCAAACTTATGTCCGAGCAGTCATTAAGTGAGGAGTGCCTATATTTATTTTTAAAATCTTTTTTCTTTTAGTTTTTAATTCAATGAGAAAAATTACTGCACTTGTTTATAGAAATTTTTTCCAAAAAATAATATACACACTACAGCATTTAAGCAGGAACAATCTTTATTTCAAAAATGTTTTTGGTGAGATACACACTCTCTTCAGCCATACCAGCTCAAATATACATTTGATGGATTATTGTGGCTGAAGAGGGAGTATGTCCTGCCAAAAATGTTTCTGAAATAAAAATTGTTCATGCTTAAGTATTGTGATGTGTATATTATTTGTTTGGAAAAAGTAGAGAGATGAATATAATTGATTTTCATTTTTTTCTCCTGCATTCTTCCCTTTTTTTTTGTTCAATTGTTATGTCATTTTGTGAAATTATACTAATAAGAGGAAACAGATATGGAAGACTGTTGCTACTCTTATAAAAAGTTAATGTATATGATTACTCTTATTTATTTATTTTAACTTTCAAAATGTACATTTCATCATTATTTTAAAATTATATTAGATATGAACAATAAATTACAGCTATCCTTCGGTTTATGAATCCTCAGTTTACAATTTTTTGATTTATTTAATTACATAAATATATACCAATTTTTGTTTTGTGATGAAAATTTTTTGCTTTTATGAAGAAACTAATTGAACATCAATCAATTATCCATTGTAATTTCACTGATTATATAATCTTACATAATCAGTGATGATATCACTGAGTATATAAGATATATCAAATTCACTCTATGTATCATTAATTTTAAGACAAAATTAAATTCTGCTTTAACTGGAGGATCTGATATCAAATAGCATATATATCAATATATAAATCTCTAAAATATATCTTTTTTTTTTTTTTTCTGTATATAAATTTGAACAATGATGGTATTTTGTTGTTCTATTACAATATGCTAAATCTAACTAATGTAATGATTTAAATAAGTAAATAATTTTGTATCTGTTAGGTTTATTAAAATAATTACAATAATAAAATTTCTAATTAATGAATTTTTAATAGAGAGAATTAAAAACATCAATTCTAACTTTCAGAAAGTTGGCTTTATTTTTGACAATAATTTAGCAGAATGAAGATTTTTGAGAACTACATAAATTTAAGACAATATTTGTTGAAAATTAACTACAATAAATAAAACCTACAATGATTATCAGATTTATTGACTTATTAGATCTAAATTCGAAGATCACTTGGCACGTAGCAACTCTGAAATTCAAAGTTTAATGGCAAATAATAGGCTAAATAGATAATAACTGTCATAAACTATTGTATCAAGATATAAATAATTATATTTATATTAGTGCTTTTCAAATGCTATACTATAATATCAACAGATAATCAGGTGGATGGCTATAGTAAAAATGTGCTGTGCTTTTACCCTCGAGACTCTGGGTTCAATTCCTGGACCTCATACCTCCAGATTTTTTCAGGAGAGGTCTGGGCCTAGCGTATTGAATCTTATCCTCCATCTGATAGTTTATTCCACCAGGAATTTGGGTATGGAAATGCCTTCCACTTAGTACTCACTGAGTGAAAAGTGCTGTTAAACCACATAAAGAAAAACATCAATAGGTAAAATGGTGGTGACTTTCTGGTATCTATGAGCCAATTAAACATTTTTACATAAGGATTAATAGGAAATGAGTTTCTGATTTATGAATTTTCATTTAATGAACAATTTTCAAGGTCTTGGTAACCTTCATAAATCAAGGGATATCTGTTTTATCAGGTAATCCATGACTTATGATCACATTGATTTGCAATCATGATGTGTGCAAGACATTGATTAAAATTCCATGCACATTGTTTTAATATATTTTGCAACATCATTTTTTATTTGATTCCTTCAATTTTGTATTCATAAGTTTTACCTCAATGCTCTGTTACTATGATGAATAATGCTAGTAGTTAAATATAAAGTATAATGAATAATAATTAAATATAAATTATTTCTGACTTTATGGTCATATCAACTTAAAATTTTATTTTAAATGTGCAACTCCATTATAAATCAAAGATTATATGTAAAATTTTCTAAATAATAATGGATCTTTTTAAAATTCATGTAACCTTCATTTTAAATGAGGATTCCATTATCCTTTAGAACTATATTCGTAGTAACAAAAAAGTTTTGAGAGAAGATTGTACTTTGGAATGTTCAATGGAGTATAAAAATTGAAAAAAATATTGAAAACCTTCCTGGTAGAAAAGTTACATTCAAAGTTATAATTTTTTATTATTTACAACACATTCAGTCATTATAAATGAACAGAAAGGGATCATTTAATTATTTTAAGGATCAAGGTGTTCAGTAACAGTGTTGGGATATTATTGAGAAATTCTCTACTTCAACCTGAACTGAGCCAAATTCTTGTATTATTATTAAAAAAAAATAAAAAAATTACAATTTTGTTGTTAATGTATAGTGATAGTCTTAGCCCAAATTTAACAATACTAATTCAAATTCTATAAATTTATTAGTTCTGATTCTATCATCAAGTCAATTTTGGCATATTAACAGTTATGAATTATTATAAAACTTTTTCTACCAGGAAGATTTAACAATTTTTCCCATCTTTCTCTACCAGGAGGAATTCCATTGAATATTTCAAGATGGCTGCTTGGTGAGGAAATACATCATTTTATTTAATGGAAAAAGTTTATAACAAAAAATTAATTTATTATATAAAAAGTAAGTTTATACTTAATATTTTAACCTTTATAATAAGTTAAAAGCATTATTTTTTAGTAGGAATTTAAATGACAGTAATAAATTTTATCAATAACATTGATGATTTTTTAATAGAAAAATGACTTCACATTTAACTGACTTCTATGTTTGGTTATTGATTATATATAAATCACTCATAACTAATTTAGAAATTGGTTCATATTTCAAACTTTTAAGATTTAGTTTTTGCATTTTTTCACCTGTTGATATTTTAAATACTATTTGGATATAATTTATAATATAATAATAAAAGGAAATCTAATAAAATGTAGCAATATGCACTTCATGCATATTGCTACATTTTATTAAATAAATATAATAAGTAATAAAGAAAGGCTTTATAAAAAACAGCCCTGTACTAAGCAATAAAATTACTACTACTGAAGAAACATTTTATACCATCTACATCTAGTTTGAAAGCTAAAATAGACCAGATGTAAATGATTGGAAATGTTATTTTAGGAATGGTAAAGTACTTTTTGCATAGACTGGACTATTTTATATTATTTTCATAATGAACAGATATGATGACAGAATATTGACAGTTATAAAGTATTAATTAAACATTTTATAACTGTAGATATAATATAAATTTAATAATTTGTATTCTAATTGTGTAGTTCTGATGCTTGTCTTCTTGTTAAAATAAAAAATCATATCTATATCATAATAAAGTTACAGTAAAAACTCTGAACATCTGAAGTGTGTTCAGTATACTAAGACTAAGGCTGCTGACTAAGACTAAGTAGTTTTGAGTACAGCCTGCTCTGAATTAGTCAATATTTCTCAGTCAAGATTTTCTAATCTGAGTAGGTCTTACAAAATGGTTGCTATTGCTGGACAAAATATATGCATTATGGATAATATCAGTTATGAATTAATATTCAGCGAAGAATATTCAGATTATTTTGCTGAATTAATATTCAATGAAATACAACAAACAAATTTAACTTTTTGTTGTATTTTTTTGTAATTTGAATGATAAAAATTATTATTTAAACTATATACAATAGTAAATTAAAAATTAATTAATTACATTTATATTGAACTGAACAGTGTCGTTCAATATACTGGCATAGGCTAAGTTAGTGGCTGAGTAGGCAGAGTTAAGATTAAGTTGGCTGAATGAATAAGCTAGTATACTGAACACGCTTCTGGACTGTTCAGGGATTTGATCAATCCAGATTTTCCAGATTCTTGAGTAATACTTTTAAATTTAAGGAAGAATAAAGAAATGAGCAGGCAAGTTTTATTGATGATAAAAACCAACAAAATTTGCCTAAAACAAATGTCATTCTGTGAACTTCGTAATCTAAACTTGTTCTATTTCTAATCTATTTCTGTTTCTAATCTAAAATTTCTGTGAACTTCGTAATCTAAAACAAATATCATTCTGTGAACTTAGTAATCTAAATACTTCGTATTTAGTGACTTCGTAATCTAAAATTGTATACAATTTTAAGGTGGGTACAGATTGGTCGAACCACACCTGTATTGTAACGGTGCGATACAGGTTCGCAGAAATAACAACACTACGAACCTGTCACGCATCTCCAGCGAACCGCAATAAGAGCGATCTAGTGGCGAACACATAGTGTACTTATCGGTGTTTATACACAACGAATAGGATGGATTCCGACGAAGCGTTAGCTTTATTATTGTGCAGTGGTTGTTTGCTAGTAATGGCTAATTTAAAAAAAAGAAGAAATACTCGAAAATAGTGGCAAACAAAATTATTTAACAATAGGCACGGGTCAGAGCTTCTGAGAAATTTAAAGTTCCAAGAAGTCAGCGGCAAGTTTTCTAAAAAATAAAACAATATCTATATCATAGGCCAAAAATGGGCCTAAACAACCCCTACCCATAGTAATCGAAATTAATAAATAAAACGTGTTTATCTTGGAATTCGTAGTTCGCAGAACTTGCACAAACTTGTTTTGAACACGTCCACACTGCACCTGCAAATCTCCTTTGTGATCGTCGAAAAACCGACAGAGAATGGATCACGGCAACAGGTTCGTGAGATGTTCGTTGGTGGTTCACGGCGTTAAAAATATACGTCCTAAGTGAGCGCGAACCTGTATCGCACCGTTACAATACAGGTGCGGTTCGGCCAATCTGTACCGACCTTAAGATTATGAAGTCACTAAAAGTAATTTCACTTTTAAAATACATTTTATTTCTAAAATAAATAACTATAAAGGAAATGCAAAGTGGATAATCCAAGCACTTAATACAGACCAATATGTGAAAAACAATTACATATGCAAATCAAATTGTACATGATTTATTTAATATTTATTTATTATTTAAAATTGATTTATTTACCCAATTATTTGGTGAAATAAACTATATCAAATACATCATTTGCAATTTAATTTAGCTTAAAGTTTTGAATCAAAGTTTTTAATAAAATTCATTTGTAATGAAAGTCTGAAAATTTGAATGTCAAAAATCTGACCACTCTATAGAGTCTGGACTTCTGAAAATTCAAACTTTTTAAAATTTCCAGACTTGTATATGAGAATGCATGCACATGCATGATTGTTACAAATGCATAATTGCAATGATTGGATAAATATATTCATTTTGATGAATGAAGCATTCTGTATTTATTAATATTTATTCATTAACAAATACAGAATGCTTCATTTCATGTCTCATGAAAGTGAAAATGGATCAATTGTAATTAGTGCAAATCTGACAATCCTGATGAGAAAAGTTTAATAAGAATTTTCTAATTGATCAGAAATATTGGAAATTACCATTTTTGTATCAGATGTAGTTAATGATCATGACACTGCAATTGAATTAGCCATTATACTGGAGGTCCACAACTTATTATGATTTGTACTTATGCAGGTGATTATTTACAGATTTTCTTCATCTGTACTTATGATTGCCTCCATTAATGATTTTGCAATAATGCCAGAATTGAATAGCAGAGTTATCACTGGGAGTGAAGCATGATGACTTTTTATTGTGCAATACTTGTATTTAATTTTGGATCTCATACATCCAGATTTTTTTTTTTTTTTTTTTTTTTTCAGGTTCAATCCATTCAACCCCATCCTAAATGCATGAAAGCATGGAATTCAAATTCCATGTTCTGAGAATTTTCGATGGATCCAGCCTGAGCATCAATTCATTTATTGTTAAGTCCTAATGGCTCTACCACAGATGCAAATAGTTTGTAGTTAGGTAAAAAGCAAACTATAAGCCAAATAAATAAGATAAATTGTTTTATCATACTTATTCAGCTTATAATTTACTTTTATTCAATATTTACAGTAGGAAGTATTGCATTATGAATTGTAGTTAGGTCTGGAATGGATACCATTATGCAATGGTGTTAAAAAATAATTGCTTATATTTTTATATTTGCTAGAAACTTTGTTAGATTAATTTGAATTAAGCCACTAATGGATACTTTTGGCAGTGACCACTTTTAGAGCCCCCACAAAATATCCAGATCTATGGTGGAATCAGCCAGACAATTGAAGGATGAAATATAACAAGCCTGGCTGGACTGGATCCTTCCTGAAAAACGATACATGAGATCTGGACTTGAAACTAATTCCTTCAGGATGGTAAACAGCTGTTTTACCATGCTGTCAATGCTAGAAACTTGGATACAGGAAAGTAACTTTAACATTCCATCTTTGTTTTTACATTGTGTATTCTTTAGTTTTACCCATATAAAGCTCTAGTAGCATAAAATATACAATTTCCACATTTTAAAGAATAAACAGCATTTATTCAATATTACTGTATGATACATTTATTTAGTGAATGTTAGTTTGATTACTGTATGATACTACTTTTTAAAAGCATATTAAATATTCTGGATTCTGTAGGTTAGAGAATGTAATCTATATTTATAACAGTGATTGGCAAACTTGTGGGAAAGGAGTCATATCGTCATATCATATATATATATATAGATAGTGAAATATAGCTCAGGATCACATTTAAATATTATATAACATGTTTTTTATTTCTTTAATAATTACATAGTCTATTATTTATTTAAGGAATTAGTAATTAATATGACTTTTATGAAATTCTATATATTCTTTGGTCATCTTTTTAAAATCTGGATTAAATTTTGCAGTGTTTATTTTTAATATCATTTCAAAATATTCACCAGAGATTCTTTTTCTTAAGAAATGTTTGTAATAAAAATGATTGTATTCATTTTATTAATTGAAAAAATTTTTAGAATTATGGCTATTTCTTATGAAGACTGCAGTTTGCTTATTGTTGATTTATAGCATTGTGCCTATGGAAAATCATGTTCAGAGTTATGATGAATTCAAATTACTGTGAAATTTTTGAATACAACTCCATCATAAGTTGGGATCTCCTGTATATTGTTTTTTTATATTGGTAACAGTGCACTTGCTAAGAAAAGTCATTAAAACATAAAATTGCAAGCTACCTGAAGGAAAAATGTGAAATATCATTTTAACTATGTTATTTTCATGTTAGATAAAAAAAATTCTGCTACACATTTACTGTAATGGTATATTATTGTTCAAAGAAATAAGACGTGTACTTTGAAACATTAATAAAATTATTTTTATAAATGTTGATCATATTTAATACTACATTTTATAATGTATGATAAATGAAAAATCAAATGATTAAAATAGAAAATAAATATAAAGTTATACTGTATTTGATAAATGGCAGAATTTTGACATTCACTGAAGAACATTATAATTTGAATTATTTTGAAATATTAAGACAACCTCTACTCTTTATTTATTAATTTTTTTTTTTATAATATTACCATATTTTCAAACTAATAAGATATTTTTTTCTAGATTTTATGAAAAGCTTGTATATATATACATATATATATAGAATCTTAAAGTAGATCCAAAAATACATAAATAATAACTAGAAGAAAAATAAATGATAAATTACATTAAAACAGATCATTTTTGTTGATGATGTTATAAACAAGGTTAGAAAATATAAATCACTGAGGCAGGTATAAAAATTTTATTATTAGGTTGATGCATAATTCCATAGCGTTTTAAATATAGGTTTGTTAAGTTGTTTGTTTAGTGTTTTATTTATGAAATTCAGTTAAAAATTTGACCAAATCAAGCAAGCAACTATTCAACAATGTAATCTCCGTCATTGTCAATAACTTCCCTGCTAACATTGGGGTAGTTATCTGGGCCCTTTGTAGAAATGTTGGTTTTGAGTTTAGGAAATCATCAATCCAAGTTCCCTACACTTCACAGATGTTCCTAGCCGCATTTACTGCACTTGAACCTCGGTTAAACTCGTAGAACAGAATATGTAGGAAATGTTCGTTTTTCTCGACCTGACACTCCATCTTCGGAAATGTTCATTTTTCTTAACCTGGCATTCTATCTTCAATAGTGAAGAAATAACAATCATTTGTAACAATCTCGCTGACAGCTCATATTCCACAAGACAACAATCCAAAGTAAACAGTGACAATTAAAAAACGGTAAACAAATGAACAGGCATTGCAGTGTTGCAGGCCACATCAGAATACTACAGAATTATGCATCAATCTAATAAAATACAGGCTGATTTCTGATTAAGCCAAAAACAAAATCATCAGTTTCTAACCCTGCAGCAGTTCTACAGAATTTCAATGACATGATATGATATGATGTCCATGGTATATAGGGGAGTATATCTGAGGACATGATTGGATGTCCATAACATCCGTCATTCCCAAAAATTCTGCCTTCACCCAATGACCTGAGGCAATATAACTCTTAGAAAATTATGTAGCCAAAATAGGATGGTTCTAAACTTTTTCTAAGGGGTCATCTGTTGGCCAAGATATCAAACAAGAGTGACATGTTAAAATTAAGTTTCTATTGGTTATTATATGAGCTGTCAATTTCTGCAATATCATCAATTCGTAAAAAGTGGAACGTCTCTTTTACGAAGTCTCAGCAAATTGAAAGTTATAGTCAATTAGTTAATTTGTTGACCTCTATAAATGATACTTTATTATAATTGAATCCAATCCCTAAAAAGTTAAAAATACATATATAAAATCATAATATAAAATCCATTTACTATCAAAAGAAATAAAATAACTTTTTTAATAATCTTGCACAGAAGACATTACAATAACAAGTAAATTATTCAACAATATGAAAAGTTTTGTTTATTAAAGATATTTATGCAAAATCAACTTTCCTCAGATTTAAGCAAAAATTGAATTTTACATCATGATACTTTGTCATCATTCCTTATTCAGTCAAGGAAGAAACTCCAATATAAAAATATTGTACAGCATCTTTTGGTTGACTGTATATGACCCAAGTGGGATAGATAAGTATATTTTCTAGAATGCTGTATATTGAAATATATATCATAAAAATTCTTATTTTATACATTTTCAATTTGTGATCATTTCCAGGAATCACTTACCATATAACTATGAGAACTACGTGTCCATATAGCTATGAGAACTATGTATATATTATTGTTTAGAAAAGATTAAAATAATTTTTATATTAATAATATCACAATAAAATCAAATACACCCAAACCCCCACTTTGTGTTGGAAATGCATTTTTGAAAAACAATGTACATACTGATACAATGCAAATCAAATTAAAAATTTCCATAAGAAACCATTAAAATATAGAAGATGGGAACCAGTATAGCTATATTTTCAACAAATAGAAAATATACAAGTGGCAAATGCATTATGTACAATTCTCTTATATCATATTGGGAGCAATAACTGAACCAACATACTATGCTGATACTAAAGGGAAAAAAAATATTCTCATGAATATTTTGGAAAGAATAAAAGATGCAATGTTGCAAATTTTACTAGCTGCCATATTGATGATTTAAAGCTGAACAAAGTAACTTGGCATTATAAATTCTATAAATGAAATCTTGGCCGAATTGCTGCATAGTAAAGCAGTTGCTTACTACCTTGCAAAATCTGGATTCAAATCCTGGACCCATGTCTCCCATTTTTTCAGGCGGGTCCAGGCTCAACCTGTTGAATCCCATCCTTCAATCTTGCAGATAAAACGATAATAGGTGTTGTCCAGCCTGTGATGAATCTGAAAGTGACTGCTGGCTGATACATGGGAAATAATATATAATATGATGATTTACCTAAAACTAACCTAACCAGATAACTAAGAAAACAATGTTTAAAAAAAAATATACAGTATTTATTTTAATTAAATCCAATTGTTGTTTTGCAAAATTTTCATTATGCCATATTGTATTGTACAGAGTGGGTCATGATAAACTGTGAGGTACCGGAACTCTGAATATAAGAATAAAAGAAAAAATAATTAAGAAGTAATTAAAACCAGCAAGAAAAACAGAAGAAATAAGAAGGAATTTGTCGCCAAAGTTGCAATATGAAACAGACATGTTAGGTTTTGTCATTGTTCATTTAAATAATGAATTTCAACGAAATGGTTTATTCAGGTGTCAATTTAAAATCTAAGAAATGATACCTGAACCATTTGTAAGTTAAAGAGAAAAACATTCCCAGGAATAAGGGTCAAAATAGGGTCATGGATTTTTAAGATCTGATGCACCCTTGATTGAGGCTTGCTCTTACTGGCTCGCCTATTTCCTCCTCGCTTTACCTTCCTGGGATCTCCGTTCGTCTCCCTGTTTCAACCATAACTCTGAGATTTCCAAATTTAAAGTCGGATGGCCCTGTTTAATCCACTAAATTCTTCAACAGTCATCTGATTTCAACTAGTGCATTGCTTTTCTTTTTGTTTACGAATTCAGAGAGATTTCTCGCCAAATTTTTGTGAAAGGACTAAAGACTGATATCTTTGGATTAAAGACTTTGTTTAATATCTTTGTGTTGATCCTTCAATGGTCAGCCAACATTAATTTTTGTTATCATCATCATAATCAAGATAATACAGGTATCTCTCTCAAATGTTATGAGTTGTTAATTGTGATTTGAAAGTCTCGATGTTTTGTTAAACATCGTCTCTGATTTATCTGCCGAACCTCATTACCCGTCCTTACGCACTTCGCTCACCGATCTTTAGGCCAACGCCTGTCTACATCGTCTGCGGGCCCTGCGAGCCGTGTGGGCCTTACAAAACTGAACCCAACCAAGTAATGAACATATGAACTGCAAGGTTATTTTATTTTATATTTTTAATGTTCCTTTTCCAATTTTGTAATATTCCTTTACGATGAATATTGTAAAGGAATACAGTGGATTCCACTTAATTGGGACAGCCACATAATTGGGACAAATCTCAAAGAACGAACGTCTTCAATGCTGGGCCGCTAATATTCTCGCTCGCCACTAACTATAGAAATCCATTGATTTAATGCTTCTTCGACTTTTGAATCCTTTCCATCACGCTTTCTTTTCGATGATCTTCTGGAATTTCTTTCTGTAATGCCCACTCCTATTTTCTTTTGGATGTTCCTGGAATTTCTTTCTGTAATGCCCACTCCTTACGCAGTTGATTAGGAATTTCTTTCTGTAATGCCCACTCCTTATGCAGTTGATTTTCTTTTAATTTCTTTCTGTAATGCCCACTCCTTACGCAGTTGATTTTCTTTTTAAGACGCATCTATGGTAGATTTTGGTTTATTTCAGCGAATCTACCATGGCCTAGAATTACTTTCTGTAATGCCCACTCCTCACACAGTTGATTTTCTTGTTGTAGGAAAACGTGCTATGGTAAATTTTAGTACAACAGTTATATCAGGAGTCTACTATGGCACGCTATGGTAGATTTTGGTTTATTCGATGTTCCTGGAATTTCTTTCTGTAATGCCCACTCCTTACGCAGTTGATTAGGAATTTCTTTCTGTAATGCCCACTCCTTATGCAGTTGATTTTCTTTTAATTTCTTTCTGTAATGCCCACTCCTTACGCAGTTGATTTTCTTTTTAAGACGCATCTATGGTAGATTTTGGTTTATTTCAGCGAATCTACCATGGCCTAGAATTACTTTCTGTAATGCCCACTCCTCACACAGTTGATTTTCTTGTTGTAGGAACAAGATCCTTTCCATCACGTTTTCTTTTGGATGTTCCTGGAATTTCTTTCTCTTTTCCATCACGCTTTCTTTTGGATGTTCCCAGAATTTCTTTCTGTAATTCATCACACTTTCTTTTGAATGTTCCTGGAATTTTTTTCTGTAATGCCCATCCTCACGCAGTTGATTTTATTGTTGTAGGAGACGCGCTATGGTAGATTTTGCTTTCTTTTCGATGTTTCTGGAATTTCTTTCTGTAATGCCCACTCCTATTTTCTTTTGGATGTTCCTGGAATTTCTTTCTGTAATGCCCACTCCTTACGCAGTTGATTAGGAATTTCTTTCTGTAATGCCCACTCCTTATGCAGTTGATTTTCTTTTAATTTCTTTCTGTAATGCCCACTCCTTACGCAGTTGATTTTCTTTTTAAGACGCATCTATGGTAGATTTTGGTTTATTTCAGCGAATCTACCATGGCCTAGAATTACTTTCTGTAATGCCCACTCCTCACACAGTTGATTTTCTTGTTGTAGGAAAACGTGCTATGGTAAATTTTAGTACAACAGTTATATCAGGAGTCTACTATGGCTTGGATTTTGGTTTATTTCAACCGAGTCTATCATGGCTTATATTAAATAGCTAGCTTTTAATTTTATTCAGCCAAAGAATGTTATTTGAGTGTAAAATCCTTTCTTGACATCTTGACAAAAATTAGTGTATGTGTGTATGTAGCCATACTTTCGAAAAATCCCTAAAATATATCAAAAATTGAAAATTCCTTTTGTGTGTGTGTATGTAGCCATACTTTCGAAAGTACTTTCGAATACTTTCTGCTACTGTCCCAATTATGCGAAAAGCTGTCCCAATTAAGCGTTTAAATTTTGTATTAGTTTATTAGTTTGGTTTCTGTTCTTTGAGATTTGACCCAATTAACTGGAATCTACTATATATATAGAATTCTTGAGATTTGGCCCAATTAAGCAGAATCCACTATATATATATTGTCGTCCCAATTACGCGGCTGTCCCAATTAACTGGTGTCCCAATTAAGCGGAATCCACTGTATATACTATATATATATATTCGCTTTTTTATTTTCGAAATCATCTATTTATTTGATAATTATTTATATATGTTATGATAAAATAGAATTTAATTTATACAATTGAACATTTATAAAAATATTCGACTATAAAATTTTAAAAGGTGACATTTCTATCACCATAGACTATACTCACTACTTTAACATTTCCTTATTTTAAAATATACAATACAGATCATTTAAATACTATGCTATAAAACACTATTATACTTATATTAACGAAACTATTACCATAGTATTTAACGTTACAAAAGTCTGTTATGTTTAGTAATTGCAATAGTAAGTGAATAGAAATGAGAGCCTTTGCTTGCCTTAGTGCACGACTCCAATAAGGAAGATGCTTGAGCTGCTAACCTGTTCCTGACAACCTGCCCTAATGCATTACATGCCCAGAACTGGTTCATTCTGGAGATGTAATGCATTTGAGTAGGTTTTAAGCATTTGGGCATGGATATCTAGTAAAGGACATTTATATAGTGTAAATAGAAATTTGGTCGGTCAGATAGCTGCTGTGGTTTACCCACCGTGAAGAATCCGATTCGAATACAGGTCTCACACCTCCAATTTTTCAGACGGGTTGAGACCCCTCCTGAAAAACTGAGGTCAACTGGAAGGGTGAAAGTTGCGGTTCATGCCGGGCCGGGATTTGGAATTCTCCTGAAAAACTAGAGGTGTAGATCCGGATTTGAACCCGGAACCACCAGGGTAGTAAGCCATAACATTACCACGCGGCCATCCGGCCGATTAATAGAATAAGAGTTAAATTAACAACGTACACTTTGTTGAATGCTATGTTATTGTTTTCTTTACCATTTTATTTTCGAAATAAATAATGTTAACAGAAATTTCAAATTTTTCAAATTATTGCAGACTTCTTTTATTTTTATATTATTACGTTAGTTTCTTTCATTACATAATTAATCAAATTATATATTTATTGTTACGTTAAATATCAATTTGAATAGGGGATCGACCCAGTTGCAATTACAGTTTGCTGGTGTTTACATTTACTTGGAATACACCTTGAAGTTCAAAAGAAAGTTAAAGACGAATTAAAAGTGATATTTGGTGACGATAACATTCGAACCATTACAGAAGAAGATTTGAAAGAAATGAAATATTTGGAATGTGCAATAAAAGTAAATACCAAAAATTTTATATTAATTAATTAATTATATATATACCTATATATCCAAAAAAGCCGCCCCATATATCTCAGTCCCCGAAAATCTGCCAAATATATCAGAACTGATGCGTATGGCTTAGCTCAGACCCATTTTTTTTTTTTTTTTTTTAA
>AYEL01080024.1:0-24039 GCA_000484575.1 Olivierus martensii
GGGGCGAAACAAGCCCTTCCACAGGCTGCCCACCCCTGCGGAGGGGTCAGCCGGATTGTGGAGGACGGGGATCAACAGGCCGGGCCCGGACCCCATGATAAATATTTTCAAGGAGTGGGACCCGAGATTCGAACCCGGGTCCTCCAGAGTGGAAAGACGAAGCGTTTCCACGCGGCCAATCCGGCCGACAGCTCAGACCCATTAAAGCGTCAAGAAATTCCATTCTTAGTCAGTCCATCTGTTGCCTCATTGCTCTCAATCCCTTTATGCCCTGGAACTGGCATGAAGTGATTTATTGTCCTGCACTGCCACCCAAACAAAGTGAACTCTGCCTGCTAACCTTAACGAGGGTTTGTGTACTTTAATGCGCGAGATAGATAGAACCCATGAACATACTCATGAGAGAGAATCTTTTTTTCTTTTTTTCATCATAGTTTCCTTAGTTTCTTGAACTGATAATATTTACTATAGTTTCTTGAAGTGAAGATAAAGATATTGACGAACACAAAACGATGACATCCACCCAAACAAAGACATATTTTAAGAGAAGTGAAGAAGGGATGAGCTGAGCCACAACCAGCTAGTAGAGCCGGAGCCAGAGTCAACTAGCGCAAAACTCTGTGCAAACTGTTGAAAATCCTTTCTTTCTTTTTTTCACACCTCCTACTTTCTTCAAACTTTTCAATCATGCCAAAGTGAAGAGAAGATTCAAAACGAAACTAAACGCTTCATTTGACAAGGGAAATTCTATTTCTTGCATCTCATTGGTGTAAAAAACTGTCAAAATAAAATTATTCTAGTTTACTTTAACCAGGACCCATGACCTCCAGATTCTGTATACCTCGGTTTGTTTTCTCTCTCAGGTATATTTTATGAGTCTATCTGACAATTCTAATATTCCATTTCCTTCTCCCGATCAAAAAGTTTTCCCGGTTAAATTCGTTAGATTTACAATATAAAAATGAAGTTATGACATTTAATCCGTACAATTAATTTAGTTAAAAAAGTTTCTGACAAAGAACTAAAATTATGCTTTTCAAGTTTTACAAATATTTGTTAAAAGAACTTTCCGACAAAAACAGAGCTCTACAAAACAGCTCGTTTCCCATCGCATGATTCGTTAGCTCAGTTGTTAATCATTATTTTTTTTTTATTACAATCAATTCAAATCCGACAATATTATTATTAAAATTAATAAAATTATAACCATATAAAAATATATTTAAGTAAATAATAACTAATATATTGTAATGAAAATAAATTATTTAATTAATTAAAAATACATTTGCAACAGTTCATTAGTTTTTAGTTTCTTAAAGATGATTTCTAGACGATTATTATTATTAAATTCTGCAAACAAAGTCTGATTCTATTGTTTGTTTGTGTTATATTATTAGTTTTTAGTTTCTTAAAGATGATTTCTAGACGATTATTATTTTACTAGTTTTTAATTTCTTAAAGATGATTTCTAGACGATTATTATTTTAAATATTTTTAGTTTCTTAAAGATGATTTCTAGATGATTATTATTTTAAATTATGTGAACAAAGTCTGATTCTATTGTTTGTGTTATATACTTGACACCTGCAACTTTTAGTTTTTTAAAGATGATTTCTAGACGATTATTATTTTAAATTCTGAAACAAAGTCTAATTCAATTGTTTATTTGTGTTATATATTACTTGACAAAAGTCTGATTTTATTGTTTGTTTGTGTTATATATTAATTGACACCTGCAAGTGGTGTGATTTGTGTTATATACTTGACACTTGCAAGTAGTATGACGTCATAGTTTCGGATTCCATTTGAAGAAAAAAAAATGTCTGTCCGAGATCTTACAAAGGTAATAAGAATAATACATAAATTGTTTCTTTGCAATAAACTTCTGTCTCTATAATAATAAAGATTTTTGAACAATCTGTATACTAGACAGAAACCACTCTTGATACTACATCAAAATCTATCCTTCCACCTTCTGAAAAACAATAGTGAAGTATCAGAAGAATTGTATCAGGAAACCATGTGATCTTCACTCAATTCAAGAATATTTTTTCAGATGGGAAATTATTTATAATTCTTACGTTCTGTCTTGGTACAGATATGTTATTTATCAGTCAAAAATTATATGTAAATCCATAGAGGAACCATTCTTTATTTTAAATTATTGTTTGATTATAATTTATTGTCATTTTTGCATTATCAAAAATATAGGCAAATTTGCAATCTAAAAATTCCTATTTAACCAAAGATTTATTTATCTACCATATTTTCAAAATTATTATATAATATAAAATTTAAAGAATAATTTCATAATAATAATGTTGTCGCATTACAGGAAACGATGAGAATGTATTCTCCAGTACCATTTATTTCTAGGAAACTTAACAAACCGCTTAAACTAGGTAAAGAAAATTATTCTTTGAATTTGTAATTTTGCATGTTATTTTTTATTTTTATTCATACCTCTTACTTAAAGGTGATAAATTATTTACTGGCGAATGGATCTGCATTATCTCAATTTTATATTTACACCGAAACCCAAGTGTGTTTGAGAATCCTGAATGTTTCGATCCGGATAGATTCCTACCTGAGAATTGTTCGAAAATTCCTTCTTGTTCATACATACCCTTTTCATTTGGGTTACGAATGTGTATTGGTACGTATTTTAAATATTTAAATTCTTCTTCATCATTTTATATATTATTTTATTAAAGAAATAATTATTCTATTTTCTCAACACTATAATTTTTCCCTATAATTAATAGCCGTTATATTTAATCTTTAATTCAGTTACATGAACAATGTTGGACATTTTTGAGAAAATAATCTTGCAATATTTAGAATTCCATTTGCAAAATTATTTAAGTTCAAATGCAATGCATAAGAGGTCAACTACTACATATCTACTAGAAAAACAAAATCTGATTCTACAGAATTTGAATAAAGGAATTCCGACTCATGTTGTTTATCTGAAATGTCATTTACCTTCGACACAGTAAATCACTCTACCTTGTGCGACAGGCATCTAAATCGCTATGATTTTGACTTACTATTTGTGAACAGGATCTATTTCTATCTAACTCATCGATTCGTTGTAATTAAAAAAAAATATCTGTTCTGAATCCTTTATGTTATTGTTGGGGTACCACAGGGATCCCCTATAAGTGCAATTCTCTTTTCAGTTTATATTGACCCAACTTTCACTTTAATCAAATCTACTGTCAGAATGCATTTTATACCTACGCCGATGATATAAAAATTCTTAACACCGATTATACTATTTTACAAAATGATCTAATAATGCTTACTTCCTGATTAAATAATAACTAATTTAATATTAACATAGAAAAAACTGACAGTATGATCTTTGCGTTATCAGAAGTTAATATTCCAAATCTTTCTTTTAATTCTGTCTCTATAAAAAGAATAAGTAATAAAAATGACCTTGGGATAATCATGGATGACAAACTAACTTATACACAACAGATTTACCACCTAATAAAGAAATTGAACCACGTTTCAACCACTTGGTACTGAAACGTGCCAATTCCTGAATGATGGAGATTCTTCGGAACTCTTACAAATTTTGTCTGATCAGTAATTGATTACGGTCTCATAGTTTGGTCAATTTCAGCAAAATCCTATATGAAAATGTTAATATGCCAACTCTACAAGATATTAAAAAAATTAAATGCAATAATTACAAACAACCTAGACACCCCTGACTACTTTTGATTATGCAGTTACTTTAAAATATATACTATTCATAGTCGCATTGTTTTCTTTGATGCAAAGTATCTATACAATTATTATAACTTTCAATTTGGTACACTAATGACCAATTTTAATCCACCGAATCGTGTCACACGATCGCAAGTTGTTTTTTATATACTTTTAATAAAAACTTAAAAATCCTAAGATGGTTTCCATATCGTCTGTTTTATACTAATTTTTTTGCTACACTACTTCATTGTCTAATTAATCCTTATAATGTATTTGTTAAAATTGAAAATACCCTAAGGCTCCTTTCACACTGCAAACGATGACGACCAAAGATTAACGACAACTACAAAAAGACTAAAGACAACAATCAAAGACAAAGATTACTCATTTTCACTTATAGCTTAGCTGTTCACATCAGTCCGAAGAAGACTACGATAATTTATATCGAGCATGTGCAAACGTTTGTTTTAATAGTTAGCAAATATGGATCTACTTGTAATTACATTAGTCTTTTGACGATAAAATTTATTAAATTATTAATAAATCCCGATAATCTTTATGAGAAGCATCAGCCAAGATCTCCCTCGTACGGCCAAAATCGATTTCCTCCATATTTCTTTATAAAAATGCTTCTTCCTGATTGGTCGAAGTAGAACGACAAGGACTAAATCTTGAATCTTGGTCAAGATCAGAACGACTATAGTCTATTTCAAGATAACCTGACAGTGAATCACTACCATTGTTGTGGGTATTTCTACACAAAGGAAAATAGTCGTTATTAGTTAAATTTAATATTATCCTATAATTTTTTGTTTGGGGAAATAAAATATCGAAATATTAAACTATTGAGATGATATAAAAACATATATTTTAAAATTACATGACAAAATTTAACGAAATATTGTTGTTATTTACATCTTGGCCCGACGTGTCCCAATTCAGCGGAATCCACTGTATTACAAAATTGCCTTCGTCAGCTGCATTTTTGTGTAGACACAAAAATGCAGTTGATGAAGCAACAATCGAGCTTTACCTCAATTGTTTCCTTCATTATGTGTAGGTTACACCCTCCCCACGGGGTCCAGAAAAGTCACTCCCTGCATTTCGCCCCCTACATTTCTCCCTGAGCATGTTTCACCCCCAAAAGTGGCCCCTTGCATTTCGTCCCCAGGACATTTCGCCCCTGTAGATAATGAATAAGCTACAAAATGTACATAATACATTTTGGTTTAATATAATAAATGCACATTATTATTGTTTAAAACTCGAATTTAGATGCAGTGCCTCTAAGGTAATCAATCAGAATATGATTTTGAAAAAATTCGACTATTCTTTTGATATGCGTTAGTTCATACTGCATTTTAAGTTAGGAGATAAACTAAAAGCCAAACTATTGTTGGCTACAGACGACACAAAATCAGCAGATGAAGACTAAACCCGAATGAAAAGTAACTCCTCCTCGCGACATTCAATTCGCATTGCGAGTTTCGTATTTTGTTTATTTCATCTTGTTTACATTTTTATCTATGTTTCCTTATTATTATTATCTTTAACCATAAATCGGTTAATATTAAAATATCGTTGAAATAATTTTTATTTTGTTGTTTTTTATTTATGTCTTGTTACTGTAATAACATTAATTGCAGTAATATCATATTCGTATAGTAGCATGGATAGGAGAGGTACAGATGCACTTTTATATATTTTTATATTTCTGGAAAGTTTGTTTTCTCAACATTACAACTGATTAAACAGCATATTTTTTTATTTCACTTTAAATCTCCTATATAATGACGAAGCATTTTTTGGTATATGGTATTTTGTAAATATTTAATACTGTATCGATTTGTTAAATAATTAACGAATTGTTAATTATTTAACAAGTGCAATATCATTATAACAAGTGTACTTCAATATTATAGTTACTGTAGCACAGTTTGTCCCCAATTGAAGTTCAAGGATAAGTTCAGTGAAGCTTGTTTTGAATAGGTTTCTAATAATGATCTACATTATTTTGGATTAGTAAATTATAAAAAAAATAACAACGCGTTATAAAAAGCGCAAAATTTATTTTTATCTAATTAAATCTGTTGTGTGTCTTATATATATTAATTCATCTATGAATCAATTGCAGACAGATTATATAATGAAGCATATCAATTATGTACGGCATAGATTAATGTTTAATTTTTACAAAAATCATAATATTGAACATATTAAAGAATTACTAACTGAATATTTTTTTTGTGGAGTGCCAGACTTCATAAAAAATGTAAAATTAGCAATAAATTATTCCAAATTCTTAAATTAAACTTATAAAATTGAATAAATTCTCAAAGTTTAAATAATAAAATATATTTATTTGACTAAACTACTAACACAGTAACTGAGTTTTTTATTGATAATTTTTTAAAAATTTTATCTAATTTTCTTCATTCGTATTTTATTTTATTCATGACTTGCCACTATCAGAAAATGTCAAACATTTCATTGGATGGCTAAGATTTCATATAAAAATTGTGATTTCTCCAATCTCATAAAATGAACAAAAAGTTAGAAAAGAAATAAAATTCAGAAAATTTTTTTTACATCTTTAGAAAGACAATAAAAAACGTAATTAATTGTAAAATTATCAAATAAATTTAAACGAAATTTCACTTTTTTAATTTTTGCTAATTAATTAGGTTTAATTTGTAAATAGTCACAGACCATTAACATCGAATCTCCACTAAAGGAGTTGGAATTTCAATAAAAATTCCAGATATTGAGAGTTGACTATATTTGCAATTTTGTATCCTACTTATTATCTACAGGGGGCGAAATGTGCAGTGGATGAAAAGTGCTGGGGGCGAAATGTGAGGGGCAACTTTTGGGGGCAAAATATGCAGGTGGTGAAATGTGTTCGGGGCAAATTGTTGGAGGCGAAATGCAGAAAACAACTTTTTCGTAAACCCCTCCCCACGCTTTTTCCTCTCTTCATTCACAGTCAAGTTCAGTGTGCATTGTTTAGAGCTCACTACAAAATATTATTATTATTGCGTTTTGCTTCATTGAATATATTCTCCCATGTCGGGTTCAGTTTATCTTGGTGTACCCTGTATTTGGTTACATCAACAGTCTTGAGAAAATTCAGAAATAAGGTTTTATCCATTTTCTAAAGATAGTGAATATCATAGCATATGGATTTCATTTGCATTTACATATTGTGGCAAATGTATTAAAAGTGGTAACAGAACCATATAATGTGAACTGTTATGTTATCAAAGGAAAAATAATTCCGGGAAAACAAAAGTGTAGTAGAATTTTATTAATCAGAGCAAAATATTTTCATAATCCTTTTATGATGCAACTTTGAAAAAACTGCAAATTGAAATAACACAAAATGCAGTCTGGATAGATTTAAAACCAAATTAATCCCTAGTATAATAATTTAGAATTAAACTGCAATTTTTTAATATTTATCAAATATTGTAAATGCAAATCATCTGCTAAAAATCTACTATTGTAATATATGAAATACAATACTAATGCATGTAGTATATTTAAACAAAAATTTTAATAACTTAAAAATAAAAATACTTTTGGCCCTTTAAGCAGACTTTCTTCAGTTACAAGTCACTTAAAACTCAATTTTACAAAATATTAAAACAGAATACTTTTATGTTCCAAACAAATACAATTCAAAATACTAGAAATTACCCTTCTCATATAAATGAGTGGAAATATAATCTTGTGATTTAATTTTATAATACTGTATATAACAACAAAAAACACCTCCGAACTTGCGTAGGGAACCAAAAGAGAATCATAAAATGGCATCCATTATTGCATTACAGTGCCATCTGTGAATTCCGTCTTTTTAGAGGAACTACAATTTCAATGTAATTTTTATTCTTTAATTTAAATTATTAATAACAACAAAAATAATTTTCATTGTTGCAGACATCCAAAAATTAAACCTTTCTAAAGATACTCTATTTATAGAAATTGGTACAGTAGTTCAACCGAAAAAGGGACAGCCAACCAGCCAGCCACATTTGACTATTAATATATATAATTTGAATTGTAAAATCAATGTTATGTTGCCACTATCTGTTGGATTAATAATTACTTAATTTTAAATTTGGACTAAAGCAGCACCATCTAATATTTAATAATTAGATTATAATTTTTAACTAATTTTTCCTGAAATAAAAATCATACTTCCACTCAGATTTGAACTTGGGAATTTTGAATTAATGCACCAATATCTTACAAGTTAGATTACCATAGCATTGGGCAAATTTCCATTTCAGGAAGCTTATGTAATGATTAATTTCAGAAAGGGTTATCAGACTAAGCTGTTATTGATGTTCCCAGGTGGGCTACTTATATATCCACATTCTCTGCAAACCTAGGCACACAGACTTGACTGAAGTCATTGAAGCTAACTAGGGGACTATCTGCAAACCAAATATTTAAAGTCAAATTAACCTCTAGTATTAAAATTTAGAATTAAATTGCAATTTTTTAATAATTTTAACTCAAAGCTATGGTGCTTCATCTGTTAGATTAATAATTAATTTAAATTTAAGCTAAGGTAGCATCATCTAGTATTTAATAATTAGACTATAATTTTTAACTAATTTTTCCTGAAGTAAAAATTAAAATTCTTGGTTTAATTCTGGATAGTGGCATGAATTTTATACCAAGAAAAATTAGTTAAAAATTATAGTCTAATTATTAAATACTAGATGATGCCCCTTAGCTCAAATTTAAATAAATTAATTATTTATCCAACAAACTGAGGCACTGTAGTCTTGATTTAAAATAATAGTTAACAAATGTAGTTAATAGTAGTATTTTAAATGATTTAAAAAATTGCAGTTTATAAGAAATCACAAAAAAATAAAATAGTGTATTTATCCCTGCTTCAAGTGCACCTTGATGCAGGATAAAGCTCTTGAAGCAGGATAAATACACTATTTTATTATTAGATATATATAATATATATTAATTGCAGTTTAATTCCAGATTATTATACTAGAAGTTAATTTGGCTTTAGATATTTAGTTTGTAGATATTCCTCTAGTTAGCTTCAGTTAACGTTTTATTGTGCTAAATTCTATCTGTCAGAAGTCCTTCAAAAATTATAAACAAACATCAATATTCCCCAATTGGTCATCAGTCAAAGAACTAGCATTAAAATAGATAAAATCATTTTTTCTGTACAGTGTGTGCAAAACTTATTCACTTGATTAAGAAACTCAATAGAGAAAAAATTGTAACAGATATTGAAAATCTGTCCATATTGTTAACTCAAGAAGTTCTTTTACAAACCTTTGAGATCATAATGGCTTATTAGTAAATATCCACATGTGTTCTTTTTGTTGCTCTTAGAATATTGAGTCTGTACTCTATTTTTCCTATAGAGATATTAAACGTATGAGAAACTTGTCTCTCTATCAAATTTAACATCATCTTTGATACTGTGTTCATAGCCTGTACAATCTTGTCCTGTAAATTCCTTCATGTTAATTATCTCCATTTTGTATATACTCCTTTATGCAAAATGAAGATAACTAGCATGGTGGAATTACACATTAGTTATCTCCATTATATCGTCCTTTATGCATAAAGACCCACAGAAAAAAGTCAAAGGGAATGATATCAGGGAACCTTGGTGGCCATTCAGTTGATGCATCTCGACAGATCCAATGCTTTGGAAATTTTTCATTGAGGAAATTAAACACCTATATGCCTCACTGCAGTTACATATATTCTAATTGTGAACAGCAAAGATTTGAAGCATATCCAGATAGATATTTGAACTGACTGCTTGTTTGAAGAAAAATGGGCCAATTATTTGCTTGAAAATCAGTGTGCACTAGTGTTGAACATTGAATATCAATGTTTTTCTGTTTGTGGTAGAAGTGACATTTGCTAAGTAATATTATGTAATATTTTTTATAAACAAAATTTTTTATAATTGGTAATGATTTTATTTAATTTTTTAGTTTTTTAGTATTAAGAAAATCAAACAATACATCTAGCAATAGTGATTTAATACCTAGATATGTCACATGAGACACTTTATTATTGCCATTTAATTAATATTCAAAATGCTTTCGGTTTCTTTTTTAAAATTAATTAAAGTCCAAGCACTATCAGCAGTATAAAATTATAACTCAAAACTTTTTTATTGTCTATTAAACGTTTGTAATATTGTCTATTAAAAACGTTTTTGGTCGTTTTTAATAGACAATAAAAAAAGTTTGAGTTATAATTTTATGCTGCTGATAATGCTTGGACTTTAATTAATTTTAAAGATTTAAACATAGCAGTTAGACTAAGAATCTAAGTTTCTTTTTTATTTCAAAGTATTTATACTTATGTACTCAGTAAGTATGCCTCCCAAAAAGCTTTCTGTGGTAACATTTTGCTAAAAATAAAAGTAATTCTGCAACTTTGTATATATTGTTCAAAAGAATTGAAATATCATGAATTTAAAGTGTCATCTTGAAAGCAAACATCCACAACTTCTTAGAATTCAGAAAAAATTGCAGAAAGAAGAAAAATAATATAATAATAATAATAAATAAGACACTGACAAAGCATGTCTTTGTCACAATCTCTCCCAGCAAAACAAATAAAAATTTCTGAAGCATTGAGGAGTTCAAACCAGGTAGATCAGCAGAAAATAAGGTAAATCAAGCTCTTTTATTTATGATATATAAAGACAATAAGCCATTGAGAATTATGGATCATGAAGATTTTCAACATTTTGTAAAGACTAACATCTTTTTACAAAATTCCTTCTCAACCAACAATTAAAAGACTGATTTCCAATAAATATAGTAATATGATATCAAATGTAAATAGTCAAACAGCAACTCAAATAGAAATTTTGCTCATTGACAACTGATATATGGACAGACATCCAGAATAGGAGTTATATTAGCTTGACTGTCCACTTTTAGGAAAACTATGCAATGTAGCATTGGATGTTTTTATATTAGAAGAATGGCATACTAGCGAGTTATCTAGCTAATAAAATAAAGCAGTTGATAAATACTGGGAAATAAATGAAGAATATGTCAATGCAGTTGTTACTGATAATGCACACAAAAAATGATGTTTCTAACATTGATGCTAAAAACATCAATGTTTTTGTTACCAATGTTTTCTAACATAGATGTTACCTTTCAATGGTGTGCACCATGCTTTGACCTTCAGGCTATCTTGCTCATATTCTCAGACATTGTGGGAGTTTTCTGATCCAAAAATAAGACAGTTATGCTTATGCACTCTCCCTAGAATGTGAAAAGTGACCTCATTGATATAGTTTACCTTATCCAAAAATTTATTATGTCTATCCAAGTGATTGAATATTTCTATAGTAAATGCTTGATAATATTGAGTTTATCATCATGCTTCAGTTTTAGTATAATTTGCATTTTATATGCAGTAAGTTTAATTACTTTAAAATTGTTTTTGTGAAGTATAGATTTAGGCATTGCCAATTCCAAGCAAACACAGCAGATGGACTTACTGGGACTTCTCAGGAACATTTTCTCTCTTGCATAAACTTTTTCTTCAGTTACATTAGACATATCTGCTGATTTTTTATGCAGGCTGTTTTTGGTTAATTATCATTTAATTGATTGTACAGTTAGAAGATCTTTACTAAACTCAAATTTAAAATTCCTCTGGACATGTTGATTTTTCAAAACACAACATGCACATTGCTTTTTCTGTTATAGTCACCATTTTCTGATCTGGATACTGGGAATGTTTGTAACAGTCTTGCTAAGTGTGGAGGAAAGCTTTTTGAGTTTAAAAAAAAAAAAAAATGTGTACTTAACTATTTTTCAATATCTGTTAGTTTTTTCTTTATTGAATTTCTTAATTATGTGAATAAATTATACACACCTTGTATTATTCTTACAGCTTAAATATATGTACAAATTCAAATCAGTTAAATACATTTTTGGTATAAGACAATTTTATATAAATAAACTTTTATATAGTACAAACCTCAAGGGAATTATTATTAATTAATAGATGGTGCCACTCATTGATTTAATAAAATAATTATTATTCTAATTACGAAATGGCACTAAAATTAGGTTAAATTCTTTCAAATCATTAAAATTACTATTAAAGTTTTAAGGGATATAATTTGGCTAGTAAGATTAGTTTTATTTATATAAATAAATCAAAAATTTATAATTAACTTATTTAAAAAAACTATATTTTTAGATTAAATCATAATGTTATATCAAGGATCATATCACAATATAATAATTTCATACAAATAAAAAATTGATTTGAAAAAGCTATTTTACTTTAGATCTGTTTTTGCTAGATGATGATAAAAATAAAAATAAATGCACATAGTATGATCTTACTGAATGTGCTTATTGATTACTTATATTTTAAATTATGAATAATAACTTACCATGACACACTATTCTGAATAACAAACAGAATCTTCAAAATAGCATTTATAAATGGAAAAAATATTCTGTTCATGAATTTTTAGTAATTTTTTAACTTCTTTAGTCTTCTCATTATACTAAAACTAATTACCAGTATACTAATTTAAAAAAGCACTACAAGCAAGGTATAAGTAGACTTTTAATCACTTATAACGTTTTCGGACCTGATTAAAGTCCATCCTCAGTACAACGTTAGCTATTAACGGTATTCTAACGAACATTGTACTGAGGATGGACTTTAATCAGGTCTGAAAACGTTATAAGTGATTAAAAATCTGCTTATACCTTGCTTGTAGTGCTTTTTTAAATTACTATAGACATTTAAAGCAAGTGATTTTGTTTATATGTGGTTAATTACCAGTAGTTTTTAATATAATTCTAATATAAGAAAAAAAAATTGTGTAGGACATTTTCAAAAATTTTTTAATGAAAAAGATTATTTATATATCATTTTATATATTTATTGATGCGGAGTAAATAATTTATGAATGAAAAATTAGCATCGCATTATTACAATTCATAACTGCGAAAATAATATAGTAACTTAATAAATAATTTAGTAACTACTACAAAATTTATTTTCATTAATTTTTAATTAATTGAGTGTAGTCTTCAATTATTTATCGCTTGTTATCGGAAGTAAAACAGAAAATACCCGGGATTAAAATTCCAAATATCTTTGCTCTAATGAGAACTGCTGCTTCATTAGTCTTTTTTAATTAGTCAGCTGATCGGACGACCAATAAGATTACACAAAACACTTCTAATTTAATAAATCTTTCGAGTCATTTTGAGAATTTTTAATAATAAATTAAATTCTACTCATAAATATTATGTGCATAGTATGATTACTAGGTTGTCTTTTTGAAATTAATTATTATTTTAAAGTTTTAATATTTAAATACTGACGTCACTTGATGTCATAATGAGTGAATTTGAATAACTCATTATGGCATTAGTTGACGTCATAATGAGTGATTCAAATTCAAATTTGAATTGACCAATTGTGTGTTTCGTGTACAAGAATATCGATAATGAAATAACCAATAGCGTCAGTATATTGAATTTTTAAGTACAGTAGACTCCCTCTTATCCAGTTTCTTTTTAACCGGAATTTTCGTCGAGATTTTTCTACCAATCAGATTTCTGGTATCATGGAAACTAACTAAACGATTCTTGAAAACAGTAGTGCACTGTATTCATATAATTATTATAAAAAATGGCGTAAATTTGTGTCCAAAGTGAATTAAGCAATCTTCATTTCAGTAAACGTTCGATAAATATTTATATAGATAAAAAAAACAAATACACATAAATGTTATATATAAATGTTTAAATATTTATATGTAACATATACTGTATATGTGTATTTTTTATTTTAATTTATAGCCTATAAATCGTGTTTTCGGATTAATCGGCTATTCATTTATCCGGCCTGAGTTTGGTCCCACAGGAGTCGATTAACCAGGAGTCTACTGTATAGTAAAATCACTGCTTTATGCAATTCTACTGTATGAATAGTTTCATCGACTGCGTGCTATGTTTCATTAACTTTTAACTTTGTATCAATTTAGAAATACTGTATATACCGAGTTCGTAAGCTGTAATTATACAGTATTTCAAATTTTCATCATCTATACTTCATTGTATTATTTATATAACGCTGTATAATTATTTTATTGTCACGATATCTGAACCATTCTCATTTAATTTAATATTATCTATTGTAATAGTATTTTACTTTTCTGCATGTTTTTAAACTGAATTATGTATTTATTTCTTAGTTATTGCAAATATTTATTTATTTTTTTTATATATATACTACTGACAAATATTGTCAAGTGATGCAACACATTGTGTCGTATGTCTTATCAAAATTTTTTCCCATATTTTACAGAAAGCTAGTTTTCAAAAAAAGTTTAAAATTGTTTTATTCATTTAAAGAAAGGTGTAAAATAATAAAAATGACAAACTATCATATTTTTAAATCCTAATGCTGTGACATATCAGATAAGGCAAAGTATAGACAATTTCTGCTGATCACATGTACAGTCATACCTCGACTTACGTCGTTTTCGACTTTACATCGGCTTTTTTTTGTTTATAGGAAAATATAAAGGTTTACTAAAGGATCTCACAGGCGTAAAACGCGATGTAGATACGTTGGTGTATTGATGCTTATATTTATTTCGCTATATAGCTAGACTCTGCGTCTTTACGCCGAAGTTCATTCTTGTTCAACTTTCTATGCTGCGTACCTTGACGTCCAATCGGGGTATGAGCTAGTTATTGAAACTTATAGAATTATTTAAAAGCTTAAAAATGTTGTTAGCGATGTTACGGGATTTTTTATAGGGGTCTAAGTTTTTTTAAAAAGAGTAAATTCGATTTTCGTAGTTTTTCGACTTAAGTCGCGAGTCTTGGAACGAATTAACGACGTAATGTGAGATATGACTGGAGTAAATTCGATTTTCGTCGTTTTTCGACTTAAGTCGCGAGTCTTGGAACGAATTAACGACGTAATGTGAGATATGACTGCGTTAACGGACGAAATGAACATCTCTGGACTGAATCTGGAATCCCCTGAAAATATCGATTAATAGAATTTCTCTTCCAAATCCTTTATGTACGATTATCGATCTAATATAGGGTTTTAAAGTAAAATCGTTTGTCATTTAAAACATTCTATTACGTGAACATTATACAAACTTGCTATTTAGTATTAAGTTATTAAATTCTTTAATAATTTAGTATTAAATGGCAAATTTGATAAATTCTTATAAATAAATTTTAAATTTAATTTGTTTGTCAAATATTTATAAATAAATAATTTTTTTTAATGTTTTTATTAATACACATATTCAATTTTTGAATATTTATTGATAAATATAATTTACGTAATTATTTTTTATGAGAAATTTCTGATTGGGAGTCTTAAAAATTATTTTAAATCTCTAAATATATTAGATCGGAAGAGCGTCGTGTAGGGAAAGAGTGTAGATCTCTATATTTTTTTCTCTAGATAGATCAGTGTTATTTTTGAGATTGAGTTATAATTTTAGGAATTAAAATTTCAAGATCTTTGTTAATTTTTACAATGGAATTTTTAGAAATAAATTGAACATTAATTAAATTGTTTTAAATCATTTATATATTTGTTTTGTATTTTTCAGATTAAAATTCAGTGAAATTTTTCTTGATTTAAAATGAAAATTTAATTACATATATTTGTAGAAATTACAAAAATTTTATTCATATTAAAAAAAAGCATTTACTTATATGCTGCCAATGTCATGCTTATTTTTGGTAATAGTAAAACTATTTGAACATTAAATAATATAGATTTGTAGTTTTAATGTATTCATTACAGGTATCATTTTGTAATTTGCTGTATTATAAAATTTTTATTCATATTGCCTATTAAATGTTTATAAATCAAATATTCTGTAAAAAATCAGAAAAACAGGAAGAACTGAAAAATTAGTAACAATGTTTAAATTTTTTTCATGGCAGTATCTTTTTTTTTTATTTTTAGAATATCTTTACAATAATTATTTTAAACTACAATATTTAAAAGTTAATTGCTTCTTATTCAGTTTAAATAAAAAGTTTTTATTCTGTAAATATATTTTTCACGAATAAACTATAATAATATATAATTATATATATCCAGAATGGGCAAATAACAGTTCTTTGGTACCTTTAGTGTTGTTCCATATCATGAAAGTCAATAATTAATATAAAGCAAATACTCATTTAATTTAAAAAAATAATATATTTGTAATTTGTTCATTTATTGTAAAAAGTAGTATGTATCTATACAGAATAAATGCATGTGAAATATATAATAAACAATTTTTGAAACTATTGTTAAGATTACCCAAAAAAACTGATATAGCTCTCATTGACTCAAAAAGAAACTGATTGCAGCTCTTAAATATTTGAGATTGCCCTATGTGACTCATAGTGACAAGTTTGACTACCACTGATATATATAATATATAATGAATTTATCTTTTCAATTTATGAATAGATTTAAATACTTTGATACTATATCTTTTATGTAATAGAAAAATCCTTATTATAAAAAAAGTTAAATATTTGTAATAAAGAACTTATATGTATTAATTGATTTTTTTTAATATTTTATTTTATTATTTAATCACACAAAATTTCATAACAATTGAAATTAGATGAAATTTTGAATTTATTTTTGTTACTGAAAATTTAGTTTAAACTTTTTTTAAAAGAAGACTTTTTTGGTAAATTATCTCAAATATAACTTATTCCTAATCATTTTATAAATAAATGTAATCCATTTCCTGAAAATTGAATGCATTGTTCAATATAGTGATATTTATATAAATTACAATTTATAGAAAGCTATATAAATTATAATATATTCACAAATTAATAATTTTCAATCCTATTCAAAAGAACATACACTCATTATAGTTTTTATACCAATAGAATTGGAAATATGGGAATAACATGGATACAACAAAAAAATTGTAAGAAAGTTATTTATAGTATCAGGTTGAAAGAAATTTTTATAACAAGTGATTAAATTACTCAATCAATTAATTTTAAAAATATTAATCCTTTATCAATAGGGATAAAAGCATGAGTCAAGAAAATTAATAGATTAATAGCCGATATCCTAAACAATAAAAGAACCTAATTGTTTGTGGCTTAATTAGCAATGATAAAAATTGCTATTAAAATAAGACACAACCAAAATATTCAAGATTTCTGTATAGAACAACTCCCATTTTTAAATAGAGGAATTTTATATTGGTTTCATGAAAAGGAATTTGGAATTTAAAAGAATGATCTTCAGTGTAAAAAAATTCAGAACAACATTTGAAGATCAATTAAATATAATATTAAAGTGTTAGATGATGATGCAAAACTTGTTAATCTGGTGACAAAAATTGAAATAAAAGTATTTTAGAGGCTCTAAAATTATTAAAAGAAAAAAAACTATTGTCAGTTATACTGAACCTGAAATAGTTCTACTATCTGATAATGGAAAGAAACAAGTTCTAGTAATACAACTGCACAACAATCAGACTTTAGATTCTGACATGGATAGCAAGCTTATAATAAAAGTATTTATTATATAAAATAACAAATAATAACAATAGTAAATTAACATTAATTAATGTTTTAATTCTTAAATTTTTACAATTTTAATTGTTGCTATCAAGATTTTTATTTGATTATCACTAAATTAAAAAACTGCCATTTTGCAGCATAGGTTCAATTTTTTGCTTTGTAAGTTAATTTTCCAGGTATGTAATAGTGCTTTATAGTGTGTTAGAAACTGAGAAAGGCACTAGAATTTAAAAACAAAATATTTGATGACTGATCTCTGAAGGGGTTTAATGTTAAAATATATATTTAATCTGTGAAAATTTGTTGTTTCATGCGATAAAATAATTTTCTCAAGCTCTTGAAGATTTTGTATTTTAGTAAGTTTTTATGGGTTTCTGATGTAAAGAGCATATTTTGTAATGAAAAAATTCATAATATCTATAAGATATCACATACTAATGCAAATGAATTTTTAGGCTATTTTCATTAATAAATTATATATAAACTGTTTTTTATATAACATATATTAAATTTTATTACTTTTGATATAATAATTATTTTTTATGGAAAATTGTATTATTTTGTTTTGGTAATATGCCTACTTTTTCTTTACCAGTATTTTAAAAGTATGGATATATATTTCCAAACTAGAATATATTTAGATCAGGAAAATAATCTTAGAAACATTGTACATTCAAATCAGTAAAAAAAAATTTTTTTATCATCATAAATAATAAATAACACATTGTAAATACTTGTGTGTAAGCCATTCTGTATATAAGCCAACCCTCTACTTTAAAATTTGAAAATTGGTAAAAATTTGGAACATGCATATAAGCCATTTCCAATTTTCAAATGTTAGAACAATATGATATTAATTGAAATAAATAGATAACTAAAGTAAGGAGGAAAAACTAAGCACTAAATAGAAATAAACCTTTATTTCACAAAGGAATGTTTTTGACGATTCTCCACTGGTCTTCATCAGCTAATGTCAACCCTTATACAGAGAGCCGGGAGATTTCTCCAGGTTTGTTTACACAGGTCAGAGAACACAGATGGTCTGTGACATGAGCTAAATTATTGCCCTGTCAGGACAGAGTATCAGTTCTAGTGCAAACAACCAAAATGTTACATTAAATAAATTACTTGTCAGAAATATAAAAGACATTAAAAACCATAATAAAAGTGATTAAAAACAAAGGCATAAATCCGAAAAATTAAAAACCTTTAAACTTGTTTACTAAAGGTTTTTAATTTTTCGGGTTCATTGCACTTCTGTCTATGCCTTTTTACGTATCAGAATTTTTGTTTTTAATCAATGTTGTTATGGTTTTTAGTGTGTCTTTTACATTTCTGACAAGTAATTTATTTAATGTAACATTTTGGTTGTTTGCACTAGAACTGATACTCTGTCCTGTACAGGGCAATAATTTAGCTCGTGTCACGGACCATCTGTGTTCTCTGACCTATGTAAACAAACCTGGAGAAATCTCCGGGTTCTCTGTAAAGGGGTTGACATTAGCTGACGAAGACCAGAGAATAGTCGAAAACATTCCTTTGTGAAATAAAGGTTTATTTCTGCTTAGTGCTTCATTTTTCCTCTTTACTCTGATTAGTTGCAGAATGTCTACGTCTTTAGAAAATAACAATTCTAGAAAACAGCACTAGATTGCAGTTCAACATAAAATAACTAATACTTTATAAAGTATTAGTTATTTTATGTTGAACTGCAATCTAGTACTGTTTTCTAGAATTGTTACGTAAATATTATATGCAGTTTTGGTTTATTAGTCTTTAGTAAATAGATAAATTTTTTAAATTATAAAAAGTTTCAAAATCCAGTTTTGTATTGGAATAAATAAGGCCACTTATATTATTTTTATACTATTTATTTATTAATATCACAAATATATTACAGTTTATTTTATATAAAATTTTTGTTATAATTTATTTTATAATATAGAACAAGGGTCGGCAACCATTTTTAATAGGAGAGCATATTTCATAAATGCAGGAGTTCGGTGGGCACCATGAAAATTTCTGCAGGCATTGTAGCACGAAGTGACTGGATAGAGTATACAAGGATAGTGATGACAGAAAATAGTTCACCAGATGTGGCATCAGATGTCTCTAGTACTCGAAAATTGATTCATCTAGCCATCTAGTGTTATATAGATGTCGCTAAGATTCAGTTTTCGTCAAAAATGGTGAAGATAAAATCAAAGTGCGCAATTGTAAAGAATTTTTACTAAAATTATTCATTACAACTACAAGTATTTGTTGTTCAAATATTTAAAATTTAGATTTCAGATATTTGAATGGCAGACACACAAAAATTGCTTCACGGGCACTGAGTTGCTGACCTCTTATATTACTTGCTTGAAATTCATTGACATTGCTTGAAATTCAAATTCGATATATTAGAGTGAAACTGATGCTGATCTGAGAATTAGGTCAAAAACGTTTTTAAATAATTAAAAATAGTTAATAATTAATAAAAATATATAATAATAATAATTAATTAAAAATAATTAATTAGTTAAATAATAAATAAAATTTTTTTCATGGTATTAGGTTTGAATTTATCTAAATAGAAATCTTAATAATTGATTTTTATTAAAATGAATGCCATCTTTGAATTACAGGAAAACCTGTGCTTGTGGTCACCTGAACTAGGTGGCCAACCTGTAAGCTGTGGCCACCTTAATAGCTGCCCAAACATATAGCAGAATTTTTAAACTGTGTAAAATGGTCATCTGTATTCTGTGGTCAGGGCCAGTGATATTTAATTTCGGCATCTTGTGTGTAACATCTCCTAGGTGGCCAGCAAATCATGTTTTGATCAGAAATGCCAGATGGGCTCTAGATCTTCTCTCAGCTGAGCATTCTAAAGTGAAAAATCCTGAAAATAGACATTAATTAGTGATTTCTTTCCTTAAATTTAATTAACAATGTGAAACTGTCCATAAACTTTGTATTTTAAACTTTGATGTTTAATAACGAAATTTGCAGAGAAATTTTAGCTAACTGTGTCTGGTGACCAACCTGTACTTGGTGACCACAATCTCAGCTGCCAAAAGCTGGCCACCTAGCACAGGTTTTCCTGTAATAATTAAACTATATTTTTTTTAACTAATTTATCTGAAGAAAAGTATGCATTTGCCCAGCGTATAATCAGACTTTTGGAGTAATAATGCCCTAATAGCTTAACCACTAAAGTTCCAAGACCATCTGGAATATTTCTCATTAGGCAAAATTTATCCTTTATTATTAAATAAAAGTAAATCTGAAATTTCATTTGAGAGAAAGCACTCAACAAGCTAATTAAACATGAATTTCTCAGAAGAATTATTTAATCTTTTGTAGCCTAGTCATAAAAAATCTTTATTTTTGTTGCTTCTACAGCCATTTCTATAGAGTTTTTTTAGTTTATGGTTATTTGATGATATGTTGTACACTGTACTTATTTGCAGTATTTCTTTTACATGTCTCAATGTTTAATTTTAATGAGAATTAAATTCCAGTTGTTATAAAATTTTATTGATCTGTCCAGCGAAATTTAAAAATATTAGATAAGCTAAAATCCTAGTATTTTTCTCATTGTAATATTGCACTCAGAGCTGAAATTTTTCGTAGGTTTAGCAATTTAGTGAATTTTTTAACAACAATAAATAATAAAATCCTTTAAAATAAAATTAATAAGTAGAAACAAAATGTGCATCAATTCTGTTGATATCTGTAATATTATCATCAATTAATTCATTTTTAGTTCAGTTCCACAAGTATTTATGCAAGAAAAATCAATAGATACAGTAATGAATAAATATAAACAATTCCACTTTAAATGACAAATTATTTCTTTTCTTCTTTCAGTCTACTTCTCATAAGTATAAATTTCATTCTTTATTAGGTATTTTGTGTCCAAGTTAGATATTTTTCATTCTAGCATCATTTTTTGACATTTTTCCAATTTATTATATATCACTATAATATTTGCTAGGCAGGTATCTCTATTTACAAAGGTTATTGGAACATTAAAAACTGCTCATTAAATGAAAATTCCAAAACTTATTTCCCATTAATTCCAATGTAAACATTTTTAATTGATTCTTACATAGCAAAAAGTCAATACCATTTTATCTATTGACATTAAAGCATTCCAAAAGCATTAATATAAATTTAATTATAGATACTATAATACAATAATTTGATAGTTATTAACTATTTAATCTATTTCTTGCTATTGGATGTTGAATTTCAGAGTCTGTAAGTATCAAGTAATCTTCAAATTTAAGCATAATATAACAATAAACATGCCATTGTTGTGATTTTATAAAAATTATAAAATTTTCATTAACCTTCGAGTTCCTTTGCCATGTACAGATATCATAATCTAATTATACTTGTCTGTCTGTGATATGAATAGATGTCAAAACAAAGTGTTTAAAAAAAAAATCATAAAAAAAATGGTTAAACCTGATTTTATTAATCCATCTATTGCGAATCAAGTTTTTCTTGTTTATTATATGAAAATATCCACTTTTAATAGTGGTTCCTAAATTTTTTTAGTTGAGATATTTTTTTAAAATTACATGTAAGAAAACATTTTAGTAATTGAATCATTTGATAGAATTTGGATTTTTTTTTTATCCCATCTTATCAATGTTTAGTTCAACATATCAAAGTAATTCCAATTTTGGGATGAGATAAATGATATTTTTGAATTTTTAAATAATCTAATTTTTTATATGATGAATTATAAAATGCTGAAAATTGAAATATTGTAGATGATAGAAAAGTATTGAATAATTCTGTTAAAATAAACAAAATATATCTTAATTGTTCATTTTTTATTTAAATTTCACTGAAATCTATTAGAAAATCACAAAAAACTAAATGTAAACATCTTGTAGCCATTTAAATGGCTATGGCACTTTTAATTGCTTTACAACAGCCACTTGATTCCTGGAAAATTGCAGTCAAGCCTAATTTATTCTGCAGCATATTGTATTGGGTGGGTTGCTACAATAAACCATCTTGGTCCAATTAGAGCAATATAAAGGCTATTACAGCTGTTTATGTGTGAGATGAGACCATTTTCATATATGTTAGGAGTTTTTGATATAAATTAAAAAATTTATAAAAATACTTCTAAAAATTGTAAAAATGATATAAGAATAAGTTTTTAAATATGAAATATTAATAAAAATGAAAATATTTCATTCAACAAAAGTTATGTAACTCTTGGTTTTTTTTATAAATAATTTCTGAAAGTTTTAGCCAAAGATCTTCAGTCATGGATTACTTTGTTCAGAGGAGATGGCTATCTAAAAGTATCAGTCATTTCATTGGATGGTTAAGATATCATATAAAAAAATTGTTTTTCTGTAATCTCATATATACAGAACAAAAAATTGTCAAAGAAATAAGAATCCAAAAAATGCTTATATAGAAAGAAAGCAAAATACTCTTTAAAATTTGAAACTGAGCGGGGATGTGATTGCCAAAAATGTTTTTTAACATTGAGTGTAAAACATTTTGATAAATTTAGTAGCCTGCTAAAGTGCTAGTTTAGAATTTTTCTTTTGAATATTTCAAATACAGATATCCCTCCTATAACATGGCTTCCTACAACATAGTTTCACTCTAACACAATTTGAAAATTGCGGAAACCCTCATATAACATGGTACAAGTCTAAACTTCTAAAGAACTGCTTATTCTCCAAGTGACATCTTATAAGGATCAACACAGCACATTCAGCAGTAGGATACATAACACACTTTAATTTCTTATTAAAAAACGTTTTCAGTATACATGGATACTATCGTCAGTTAACCAGAACATTCTAAATTAGAACTACATAATGAATCTTATCTTCGTTGATAGATTCGTCGTAGTTCTGCAAAGTCGCGGATTAGAACGAATGTCAATAACTCTAATTATAAGCTAAACCTAATGGCTAGCGACTCTGCAAATTCCAGAGTTCTGCCTGAGCTCAGGTCTTTTTTCTAAGTTCTAACTTAATGCTAAGTAATTATAAAACAATCCAACAACAACGTAACGTCTAACTGATGAAACGAAACCAAATATCGGAACTTACACTAAAAGTACCGAATAAGTGTTAGCAGTAAAACAAACAAAAACGATGTTAGAACTTTCAGTAATAAATTGAATAAATTTCCAAACAAGTTAAATAATAATAAAACTATAAATTTATTATCTCTAAATATTTTTTTTTCTTAATTTACGAAATACTAATTTAAAAGTTATTTATATTTATTTTCTTCTTTTTATATAAAATATCTGGAATGAATCCAAAGAATAACATCTCTCTTTTAAAATCTACTTAAAACAATTTTGTTTTTCCTAGCAGTTCCTACACTACACGAAACTCATTAAGAGAAATGCAAACGGATTCTTAACAATTGTTTATATTGTTGTTAATTGCTCTTTAGTTGGGGAGAAAAAAAAAAAGGAACTATATTAACTTAATTAAACTTAAATCATTCTTAAAATGCTTTCGTTTAAAATCTATACTCATTCAATTTACTGTAATTTTAAACCTAATTTATTTTATGAACGAACTTAATTATGGATGCGAACACGTAAATAATAGGCTGAAAAATAATTCTTTTAAATAAATTTTCAACACAATGTGATACAAATATAAAATTTAGTATCATAACAATAACATAATAAAAATTAAAATAAAACTCTATTAAATTTTTATAATAA
>AYEL01080026.1:0-75349 GCA_000484575.1 Olivierus martensii
TTTTATTTGTTTGAACAGAATGATATGGTGCATTGACGATAATGACAAGAGATTTGTCTGAGAGATTTGGAATTAATTTTTTGCGGCCCATTTTTCAAACATGAACGAATTCATATGTCCATGATAATCTCCTGTTGTACCATTGGCACGATAAACTAAATTAGTGTTAGGAATAAAGCCCATATCACCAACTGCACATAAAACAATCAATCGTCTAGAAGCATTTCCTGATTGATAAATGCCTGCAACATTTTTGTCTTGCCAACATCTCCCAAAAGTCAAATTACTGTCTATCCAAGTTTCATCTATAAAAACGATAGGTCTATTTTCGTTTCTATATCGTTTTATTTCACGCAAATATTTTGCTCGCCAAAGTAAAATATCACTCCTTTCAATTAATAATTATCTCCTGTTCTGAGACCTCTTCCAGCGAAATCCTAAATCATGTAGGATTTTTCTAAGCATGTCTCTTTCCCAACTGAAATTTATTTTTTCTTTCAATTAGATCAATAGATTTGGTACTGTCGGGATCATTTTGTAATTAATATAAAAATCATGGACAGTTCTTCTTATCATAATAGATTTGGTACTTTCGGGATCATTTTGTAATTAATATAAAAATCATGGACAGTTCTTCTTATCACGTCACGATCAAAATTATCCAAATTGCATACAGTAGAATTTTTCATTATATGTTTTTTAGGTGAATAAAAACTTGGCGAAAACATATACAAATATGGTAGCTAGCAAAATATTTACTACTATAAATAAAGAAAATGACAAGCTCTCAGATGATGATAAGATGTGGAACAAGTACAGTTCAAACAATGTTCTTAAAGGTTCGTTCAGCATTCCCACCTTCCATCCTAATATTGTAATTAGTACGCTCGGAATATCCTGTAGCTTCACTAGCACGTTTCGTAGCGTAATCAACAGGATCATTTCTACAGTCCTTTAATGCTTCTTTGTAAAAAAACTAAAAATGATAAAAATTATTTTCTTACTCTGGCTTCTTAAAGATTTTTCTCTTTTTCTTCTCAAGTTATTCAAATTCATCGAAACAGTTGCTTCACTAGCTATATTGAATACTAAAGAATTAGCAATAGCACATGTACAAAACGAACTCTTCGGAACACGAACATGTGTTCGGTACGTGACTCTCCCTATTTGGATAATGGAGACGTCCCGATCTTGTACTAATGCGCATGATCAAAACTGCACATTTCGCTCAGCCGGACCTTTACAATGCACCTTTGTTATTTTACCCTGTGCTTGGCGCAGCTTGGCCCAGGAGGCCCTTGCGCCACTAAACCAAACCAAACCGCTCAGCCGGACCATAGCCTACAAAGATAATACAAGCCTGTCCACTTTCTTTCTTTCCCATAGAAATCGTGTCGCCTCTGTAATACGAAAAATTACACTAGGCGGCGGTACCTACACTCCTATCAACGGTGTTATGGCACTGTATATTATATGCAGGCATTAGCTAACCTTGCTGAATCTGTTATGAAACCAATGTTAGAAGCAGTAGCAGGAAGTATATTTTGCAAATAAGCATTTTCCATTTTATTCTGATTATCTGGAAGTTGTTCATAATTTTTATATATGTTTTCTATAAAACATCAAAAAATTAATTATTCTTTCTTAATTATGTAAAATAAATATAATAAAAAGTTATTCATAATGCTGCAAAATTTTGCAAATTAAAAATAATAATAATTATGAGTAAAAGCAAGCAAATGAAATAACTATAACTTATTAAATTACTGTCTATCATCTGATTTAAAATTACTAATCAGAGAAAACTAGTATATAATAAAAAACTGGGCTATATGAATTTTGCATACTTTAATTACTATTCCTTAAACTATAATCAATATTTTAATCTTTAATTTGTTAGCATTATAATTTATAATAAATTTAATTAGCAAATGGAAAGAAATAAAAATATTCATTATACTTTTATTAAAACTGTTAAAGCATGTAAAATGTATATATAGATATTATATCAATGATTATTTATCGAATGAAGAAAAATAGATAATACATAATCAGTTCTAGAAATTAATTAACTATAGTTTTTAAATTTATAAATAAAAATGAAATTTTTATTTATAAATTCAAGAATTTTGATTAATTAGAATATTAATCAAAAATTCTGTCTGAAAAGATGGTCTTTTGTAGGAAGCTGGAATAGGGATTACCAGCAAAGTTACTTTTATCTTACATAAGTTTGTTTGATAAGTAACTATAAAATTGTTAGGATGCTTTAATATCAAAAGAAATTTTATAATGTTGTTTTAACATTCAGAACCTAAAGGATGTGAGTAAATAGTGGTCAAGAGAGTAAAACAATAATGGAAAACAATGAGTTGATTAAAAAATTATTAAATTCAATTTAAATTTAATCATTTAATAACATCAACTGAGCTACAAGAAAAAAATATAATAAGCTAGAAATGTATCTGAACAAACATTAGGCAAACTATGAAACAAAAATTACTAAAATTCCTATTCTCAACTAATCAAGGATATGTTATTGTTAATATTATAGAGATACCATAGACATATACATGAGAGAGATTCTTATATTTTCTTAATTTTGTATACAATTTTTCCTCTCAATGCTAACAGAGTGGAGATGAAGGAAATTGTACAGGAAGATTTACAGCAGACTCTAACGGTGAAGTAATGGAATTTGCTAATAGACAGAAGAGTAAAAACAAAAAAGATTTTCTGAGTAGCTCTGCTACTACTATTATTTGAATATTTTTATCAATCATAAATTGGTGATTTGATCTGGTTCTTGCTAATCACTGGATAGATCTAAATCCTTCCCTTTATTGAGAATAGCAGTAGTAGCTGCTGGAAACTTATCTAAGGGTTTATTCTCTTTGTGGCCTAAGATCATATTCCTCTGTAGGTAGGAAGGTAAGAAGTAGAATTCTCCCATTATCTGACTTGCATGTCACATGAACTGATTAAAGAGTTCTCTTTTTTCTTCTAGTGTTCTAATAAAATTCTCTTTGGTAGAAGTCACTTAACTTAGCCTTTTTTCCTGTTGTTCTATATTCTTTTCACTTTGTTTTTCATTCTTCTAGTGAGTAAACTATCTGTACAACACACTATCTTTTTTACTATCTCTGTGATTATTGCCCTCTGTTATTGATGCAGCTTGTAAGCTAATCTATTTTTTCCTTTCAAAAATATTCTTTATGACATCCATAAACAATAGTGTTTTGTGACAGACATTCTGAATTTCATTTCTATTTTAAAGAATAAAATGAGGTTCACTTCTCAAACTTTGATATTGATCTCTCTTCTTTTTGTAATGTCCTTGAAAATAAATATCAAAGCATTGAAAGCAGAATGGCTTCACCTCCAGCATCAATAACAACCCATATGGGTTAACCGTATAGCTCAAACAACTAGATAAGGAGAAGGTGCACTTTTTGAACATGCATGTCACAGAAAAGCTAATTTATTTTCCATTTTCATCTTTTAAAAACCCAACAACAGGTTCATTCTCATTCACTAACATTCCAATGACACGGTCCAGGTACAAGGATGCTAGCATCTCCACACTTGTTTGACAAGTTTATAAACTTTGTACAGAGAAGGCAGATGAGATAAATGAACTTAAAGTTCTCAGGGGAGCATTCTTGACCAATGGATATCTTGGCAGTAGATTCAATAGCCTGGTCTGTAAGCCCACACCAAGCATCTTAAAATATGCAGCGCTTCTGTCAACATCACTGTGTGTCAACAAGGATGCTTCCGCCAAATATTTGTGTCCATTTCATGGCATCTCATGTGCTACAAGATCATTAGTGAAGTTAACATGAATCATGTTTATTACATCTTTGAAAGAAACAACAACACAGTTTTCTAATGAATTTGTAATGAAAAAGAATCTACGCCTAACACAGAGATATGCATCATATACAAGATACTGTTAGTCAATTCAGTGTCTGGCATGGTAAGCCACACTACACAGGAATAACTAGATATATTGAAAGTCTCACTAAAGCTAAGTTCCTTAAGAATGCCTACTCAAAGACTAAGAGGAAATTTTATGGTTTACGCTCGGTCGTTCTCTCTCAGATTGAGCTCCTCCAAGAGAAATATCCAGAAGAGACTGTAGAAATTATCATGGACTTATATATGCTTGAATTCAAGATTCACTGCAGGATGAAGTTCATGTTAAGAAATTACGATGGATTTTTGAAAACCAAATCTCCTCTGGCCAGAAAAGGAATCACTTGGAGATACATAGTTTTGAAGTCTTAGATGACATCCAGCTCCCAAAATGTGCATTGTGCATTAAGAAGGGTAATAACAGCAGAAATAATGGTAGCTGGTAATGGCTCATCACTGCAGGTTGGAAATAGCTGCTCACTTACTAGGAATTGGCTTCATGACAAAGCTATTACCTGCACAAGGGACGACAAAAGTAAAAAATTGGTATTCCTGAAGCAAGCTAGCTATGTAAAAAACATAGAACAGTGTATAGAAGAAATGAAAGCTGAAGTATTGATACTGGATCCAACAGAGGAACAACAACTCCGTGTATTTCAACTCAGCAGAAGGAAAGATCTTCTGGATTTTCTGAAGTTTTTGTGTGTTAAGAACCCATCTTGTCCCAGGCTTTTTGCCTATATAAAACAACATAAACAGCCAATTACTGCCTGACCAATTGTGGAAAGATTTTTTGCTCCTATCTACCCCTTGGAGAAGAAGCTTGCTGCTTGGTGTAGGATGCAGTTGAAAGGTTATTCCTACAGTTTGAGCTCCTCCAGGGAATTAATTGATAACCTGTTTGAAAAAGGGCCCTCTCCGGAAGAGACTTTGGTGGTATTCGACTTTAAATCACTTTTCCCATCGATAAGGCATGAACCTGCAGCAATTGAGCTTTATCGCCTTCTTCTAGAACATACTCATGGGGATACTAGCCTCCCAAGCTGTCTCTGTGAGATATGTGACGTAGTTGTTCATGGGTCCTTCTTTAAGTTAATTCTATAGACAGACTATTGGTGTTCCCATTGGGAGCCCTATGGCTGAAGTTCTAGCGGAACTTGTGGTTCAGAGGAAGGAGGTGGTGGTCCTTCCGCATTTTGGGTCTCACCTGAAATTGTATTGGAGGTATGTTGACGATATCCTGGTTTTATGGGATAGCCCACATGATAATATTGGGCTATTAACTAACCTCACTGACCATAGTTTAGGGTTAGAACTTGAACTTGAGCAGTCTGACACAACTACGGTCCATTTCCTTGACGTATGTATTTCCATTTCTATGGAGAATACGTTACGTCTGTTTACCACAAGCTGATCTACTCTCTGATTCTTATCCCTGTCTGTTGTCTGGACCCGTGGCAGTGTGGCAGTATAAGGCGGCAGCATTCCAGTCCTTTTTTAGGAGAGTGTTTAGCTATTGCTCTCATTAAGGGAACAGGTACGTAGAAATAGCTATTCTTAAGCAAGATTTACAAAATGGGTATGGACTTAACTTCCTTTTAGGATTTATAAGGGTGTAAAATGGTCAATGTCCGATAGGCACCCTCGACAACCTAAGTCTAATTATTGTGGAATTGACCTCAATCCCATTACCTGCAAACTTAGGTCGCTTTTAGAAAAGCATACGGGATGTTTGATAGCACTGAAAAGGAATAGCAAAGTTTTTGACTTCATACAGAATGATAAGGATAAAGTTAGCAAGTGTTCTGGGGTGTATGAGGTCCCATGCTTTAACCATAGTCTTGGAAGAGAATAGTGATATATAGGTTTTACCTGTCAGCCTATAGAAAAACATATTAAAGAACATATTAATGCAATCTGTAAAGGAAAAAGAACATGGCTTTAGCACAGAGGGCTTTGGAGCATGATCTCACTATTTTATGGGACCAAATACAAGTATTAAAAACTGCTAATGGGATCAGGGAGGGCAAAATGTTGGAGACCCTAACTATTCACTCAGTAGGTAAATCCCAAGGTTAATAGATAGACAAGGTTGTGCCGTAACTAAGCTGCCGCGATAGCGCTGTTGTCGTTCTGACGTCACAGGTTTCCACCGACTCGATTTTGTAGTTCTTCGCAATATTAATAACTTTGGTTCTTCGCTATTTTTTTTTTATCGATATATTGCAAACAGCTTAATCTCAGTAAAGATATTTAATTATATTCGTAGCGATATATATCAAGCAATATTAAGTTTCAATAAGGTAAGGCAATAAATTGAAATTCGTAGTGTAAACCTACACTTTTCTCTGAAATCAGAAGCTTATTAATTGGTTACTATTTTTTAGATGCCCGGGCAAATTTGTGCAGTTGCAACCTGTACAACCAGTTTTTATAAATCGAAAAGGGATGGAGAGGAAGTAGTATTTTTCAGATTTCCAAAATCTTCTCTACAGGCAGAATGGGTAAGAAGATGTTTTAGAAGAGATCCATTTAATGTAAATACAGCAAGGATTTGCAGCAAGCATTTTTTACCTTCTGACTTTGAAGATGAAATTAAAGCTAAAATTATGAAAGTTGTTCCTAGGAAATTGAAAGAAACAGGTAATAATCAGCTTTCTTAAAAATAATTGCTACTACATCCTAAAAATCTATTATTGATAATTAACTATTAATTTCAGCTTTGCCAACTATCCACTTGAAGCCTGATATTATGAACTCCCGTTTCTTATCAGAAGTATTCCCTAAAAAACAGGCATTTGGACTGCAACTTGATGAACAAAACAAAATTCTTGTTTCGACCATTGAACTGTTTAAATCAATGCTTTGTGTAGGGAAAAACAAGCTGCAAATTTTTCAAAAAGGAGTTTTAATATCCTCAATGTCCCTGAAGGAATTATATAGCTCGCTTAAGCTTAAGCATAAAGATTTTAAATTTATTTTAACTCATCGTCTTAACCAGGATTGCCTCGAGAATTTTTTTCCCAGGTAAGTTTGCGCTTGAAATATTGATATTTTTAGGAATAATTTATTTGCAAACTACAGGATTTTTTTTTGTTTTCAGCTTAGAACACGAGGTGGTTTGCATGACCATCCTTCTCCTTTGAATGCTTTACACAGGATTCGGATGATCCTTATAGGAAAGAATCCAGGTATGGTGCAGGCAAACGCCAATACTTATGTTGAGAGAACCGAAGAAGAATATATTGTGGCATCAGCTTTTAAAAAAGCACAACTTAAAAATATTTTACTTACAGAAGATTCTGAAAATGAATTTGTCCCACAAACTGATACACTTCCAGAAATAACTGCAAAGGCACAAGAAATAAAGACTTTCAACAGAAGAAGATGGCTTAGAATATTTCGCAGAATACAATGGCAAAGCAATTAAAATTAGAATTTCCCCATTTGGGTTCTGCCACTTGCAAAAATGGATTATTCTAACATCGTTTTTTTGTTCGTCTAGTTCTAACACTCGTTCTTTACTTCTAGTTGTAAGTTCCCATTTCCGGTTTTGTTTTTGCCGGTTAACATGAAGTGTTGTTAGATTGTTTTGACGTTAAGTAGATTTAAGTTAGAACTTAGTTAAAGACCTGAGCTCAGGCTGAACACTGGATTGCAGAGTCGCTAGTCGTTAGGTAGTTATAATTAATAGAATTGCATTCGTTCTAAACCGCGACTTTGCATTACAAGTGGTTCGGATGTAAGCCATATGTTTTTCTTTAACATGGATGTTTTTTTGAGTAGTTCGAGGTTATGTAACTCTGATTTTTAAGATAATCATTATGCTTAGTATTATATTATTATTGTTATCTATATCTAAAATATTGGAGTTTGATGATGATAATTGTAATAATAATGTTTTTAAAAATGGTTTGTCAGGTTCTCTCATTAATACGTTTGGAATGATAACCTTCCACCTACAGTTTTGTTGGTGTTAGGAATTGGTCACTGATTGGTTCCCCATTTTGGCCCAATAAGAAAGGAGGAGAGAAGCTTCTCTGGTCTGTATTTCAACTGAGGCAGGCTACATAGATAGCCGAAAATGTTTTTGAATAAACGATTTATCTTACTTATTTGGCTTATTGATTACTTTTATTTAATATCTAAAGTAAGAAGTATTTTAGTAGAAACATAGCATTATTTCCATTGATATTAATATTATATATAAGGAATCATATAATGAAGGTGCATGGGACATCTATACCTTATCACTCCCCATCTCAGTTTTTCCCGGTCACGATTAAGACAAAGCAAGATAAATGGGAGATGTAGAAAAGAATTTAGAAGGAGGGGAGTGACACACTATTGAAATAAATATGGCAAAATGTAGTGACACACCACATCATATTTTGACATCTCACAGACTTTCGCCCCCGATAATAATAAATCGTGAGCTATGTTTACATACAGGTGTCAAGTCAAAAAGGGGAGAAACTGACACCTGGAATGTCGAAGTTGCTAAGCTTAAAACATCCTGTCTCTCCCTGACAGAAAGGTGAGAGAAAAAGTCACATAATCAATCATCACCCTATTTAAAAGTAGGTACTGCCCTTGATCCGGACCAATTCCACAGCAGCCAGGCTCTTACTCACGAAGTCCTAGTTTGCGCGTCCCACGACTTGCGGACTTCTCACCGAGTTCTACCGTCAACTGAACCTGCCGATCGACAATATTTCTGTTCCCGAGTATCGAGGACCTGATTTCCCAGTCCTCCAACGCTCTCAACTAATAGTCTTTTTTCATTCACCGTTTCGACTAATTCTTGATAGAACCAGCTCATCTTCCGACTGGTTTAGCAGTTCCCACGCTCAGTTGGAAGTGAGCTCAATAGTGGAACGACTATTTCCTGTACCGATTCCATCATCCTTCATGTGTTCATCGGTTTGTGCTTGTGTGTTGGTGAAGGACTAAAGACTATAACATTGAAGGACTAACGACTGTATTCCCAATACCTTCAAGGTTTAGTCGTCTGAGGAGCTCCCGTTTTGGATCTTTCCCATCAAAAATTTGTTGAAAACAGGTATCTCTCTCTAATGACAATGTTTGTCATGTATATAGTAATGGAAATCTCTCGTTTAAATAAAGGGAGTTGTTCTTATTGAATGTAGTCTTGGTCGATTTGCTTGACCCTCATTACTTGTCCTTATACACGTCTCTCACTGCACTATAGGCCAATGCCTTTCAATACCGTCCTCGGTCTAACAGTATACTGATTTTGTAGCCTTTGTTTATGTTCTTTAATCCTATTTCTAAGATTACAAGATGTATATTTGAAATATATACATCTTGTAAATGAATATGTTTCATTTTTGCAGAGTTCTAGATTTTGATAGGAATTTTATGAACATCTGGTTGGTCAGTAACAAGCACTTTATAATCTTGTCATTTCAGAGCAAATTGAGGAGAATGTGTTTCCTTTTGAAAGTGAGTTTATGCCTACACAATGCTCAATAGTCTTTCTAAAGTTTCTGAGAGTAATGATAGATTGAAATTTGCTATGTGCACTGTTTTGCATAAGGGTGGTTTTATTCAAATTCTTTTTACTTGCCATACAATTTTAACCAGAACTTTGGCTTTGTATTCATTAGATGATAAGCCTAATTTCTTTGTATTGACATGTATAATAGGTGTTATGTAAAAGAAAAGCATGTTCTTCAATTTTCTACAAAATGACATGGCTAAAGTTCTCATTACTGATTACCCAGATATTTATTAAATATCTGACTAATCTAGATCTAAAAAAGATGAAGTGTACATCAGACATACATCTTGCAATCTTAGAACCAGGATTAAAAAATACAGTCTACAAAGTAGAACACTACCATAACCCTCATTATGTGTTTCTTTGAATATAATATTAATATTGATTGAAATAATGTAAGCTTCTAAAATATATTTCTGATAAATATGAAGAATACATATACAAAAAGTAATAAATAGAAAGGAGCTAACCTAACTCTATATCCATCAATAAGAATGATCTCACTCTAATATCCTCCATATGGAAATGGTTCATAAAACAAGCACAACAATCCTGATTTTTTTCATTCTTTTCCTCAGAATTCCCATTTCATTTATATTGCACTTCTATTACCATTTCTGTCCCCATCCATGAAAATATTATCTTTATTATAATTTTATGCACTTTATTTATTTATTTTAAAGATATTATATACATATATATATATCTATCTTTGTACATTTGTTATTTTAAATTCTGTTCTAACAAATCATCAACTAAAGATGGCACTGAATTGCTGAAAATGTTTTCCAAATAAATTAGTATTTAATCTCCTACATTTATGCTTTATTTCTCTCTTTTCTAAAAATTTAAACTATTGAAGATTATAGAAAACAATCAACAATAATAATTAAAAATACAATACAGTTATATACATAAAATTAATTTACATCAAATTTTCAGAAACAATCTTTTACAAAATTAAATAATGAAAATTTTGTGCTATTGCAATTATTTTTTAAAATATAAGTAATGCAAAATCTTGAAGGAAATCAATACTTGTTTTTGTCTGCATTTTAACGATTTGGATTTTGACCACTCAGGAATTTGATTTCTGGGATTTTGTATTATTTAGGAATTTGAACCATCAGGAATTTTGATATAAATCTAATTCTTCCATTCATATGTATCACTTTTGTAGATAGGGATAATCATAACTTTTATAAATTGGTGGAAGATTTGTTTGTTGGAGAATTAAATTCAATCTCTGGACATGTAATTAAATTGTGACTAAATAGTTCCATTAAGTTAAAAAATTTAAAAAAAACATGTATATATCTTAAGTAACAGAGGTATGACCATTATTCTTTAGAAACATTATCGGCATATACAAAATTTTTGAAAAATATCTTTTTTTGTCATATTTGATAAATTTTAAACTTTTATCATAAATTCTTTTATTTGGAAAATCTATAGTTTCCATAACCTAAATCTAGTCAATGTTGAATTAATATGCTCCATCATACTATAAGTTTTTTTATTGTGAATTCAAAAATAATGAACTATACTATAATAATAATAAATAGTACTGAAATACTTCTTATTTTAGATCAGTGGTTCTCAACCACTGTGCCGTGGCACACTAGTGTGCCGCCAAATCTTTGAAGGTGTGCCGCGAAAAATTAAGAATGAATTGTATGTATGTAATTATATAATCATATATATTAATAGTGAAACGTGGTTGGCTGTAGTCAAACCCTTTTGCAGTTAAACCACTGTACTGATTCCTATAAATAGGATATTATTAGAAAAATCTAACCCTCAAATTTCTGCAATAGTCAAAATTTTTGTTGTTATTCATAATTTAAAAATTAAGGAATAAAAATTTAAATTTAAAATTTATAGTTTCTCTAAAATCACAAAATCCGCAGGTGGCACTATAACTTAATAAGAGGTGCCATTTAATGATTATTTGTACATGTATGTATAACAAAATCGCAGATGGCGCTATAACTTAATTAGGGCGGCCATTTAATAATCCCGTGTATGAGTATGTCTGTAATTTGAATGTAATAAATAAAAATAAATATAATAATATGTCAATAAAAATTCGTTGTTAAATCTAAATTATTATTTAAAATATTTAGGTGGCCCGCCAAATTTTAAAATATTAAAAAGTGTTCTTCAACAGAAAAATGGTTCTCAACAGAAAAAAGGTTGAGAACCACAGAAATAAGCATATAAAACACACAAACATCCAATTTTAAAATATTAAAAAGTGTTCCTCAACAGAAAAGGTTGAGAACCACTGCTTTAGATATTAAATAAAAGTAAACAACAAGCCAAATAAGTAAGATAAAATCGTGTATTCAAAAACGTTTTTGGCTACTGAGACAGGCTACATGGATAGCTGAAAACGTTTTTGAATAAATGATTTATCTTACTTATTTGGCTAAATCCAAGCATGTAATAAACTACAATGATTCGCTTGTGCTACCCCCAGCTTGGGCTTGGCTGGCAGGGTTGTTTAAATAGGTGTGATCCTAAGCCAAATGGAACAATGTGTTTGAATATTGTTTATTTGTATATAATGTATTATATTTTTGTACAGCTTAAGAAAATTATAGTCTGGCAACATTATTAGATTTGTATGAATATTTACCCATTTAAAAATTCAAACTTTCTGCTGATTTTAATATTGTGCTGTAATATCAAGGATAACAAAAGAACGCATCAAATAAAAGAACGCATACAATAGCACTGATATAATATAAAAACAATAAAGAAAATATGGCTCTTGCACAAGTGACCTACTCAAAAAAGTTAACTGTTAAATGGGATGATGCAGAATCATTGACTCTTTCTAATGAGTTAAGGTCCAACTTTTGTGAGGTTTGGAATACTTACCTTTATAGCCAGGATGAAAGTCTAATTAATTCTAGGGATAAGGATTTTATACCTGGTGCTTAGGAATTCTTGATTAATCAGTATACTTATAGTATTTAAGTGATGCATATATAAATCTTTGTAATTATTATTGCTTTAGCTCTGTTTCTTTTTACACAACGTTTTATTATCTCATGTGTAGAACTTATTTGTGTGTTTCTATTGTTACCCTAACACTTGGGATTATCATCACAATTTATATTTGTTTATATAGATGTTCTACTCCAGTTTGTTAACATTCACTTTCTCTTTGCAATTGAAGAGGGGCAGTCCAGCCTAAAAATGCTCCTGCATCTATAATTTTATTTTAAGGTGTGATAAGATAGTTTGGACTTTGTTTTTATATATTAATTTAAGACATAATTGTTAATTTAGTTTATTCAAATTATGACTAAATTAATTTTATTGATTTTAAAATATTAGAAGACAGATGCATTTGAAATTGATGCTTTAATTGAAAGAGATTATTTGATTTGACTGATTAAAGTTTTTTCTTAAACTCTAAAATTAGCTTGAATGAAGAAAAATTTGGGCTAAATATATAATATAGTAGAGTAATATTATTTAAAAGAAAATTTTTAATTAACCACTAATCTCATTAGTAACTGGATTAGTAAAATAACAATGCGGTATAATACTGTATTTACTGATAAATATGACAAAATAAAATATTCAAGTCTAATAACAAAACAATTTAAACAGGAATTAATTTATATAAATATTATTTTAATTCAAGAAAACTAATGATTAATTTTAGTTTCAATTTTATTCCAATTCAAATATTTATTCTAAAATAAAAATAATGAATAATTCTTTACTTATAAAGCAATCAAATTTCATAATTTAGTAAATTATATACAGGGGATCCCCAATGTATGATGATCTGACTTAGAACAATTCACATTTACAATGAAAATGACTTACAATAGACAGAATCAAAGATTTTGTTATAATAGTGACTGAATGAACATATGGTAAAGTGGTTTAGTTACTATTGAGAGAATCTAGATTTAATCTCAATTCCTAAATTTGTCACACTGTCAGATTTTATTGGTAGAGGCCAGGTCTAGCTAACTGAACATTATCCTTCTGTTGATAGCCATCTCACATAGATGTTAACTGCTCATAGTAGTTGGCAGGATGACTTTGGAGGAAAGCAATGATTTGCCACAGGGAAAATCTAGATTCAGTTGTGAGTCCTACACCTCCAGATTTTTTCAGAATGGGTTCTGGCCAAAGCCACTGATCAGTATTCTTTAGCTAATGGCTGACTCAACCATGGGAATAAATAGTCTATGGTGGGCATGGGAATAATGCCATTAGTTAATAACCTCTAGTTGGAAAATAGTATAAATAAGAAAGAAGAGAAAAAGGCTGCCAATTGTGGGCACTGGAGTAACTCCACTGTTTAATAATCCTAGCTGGAAAGTGGCATAAAACAACAGAGATAAAATAATGCCAGTCACATTGGCAGTTAACTGCAGCAATTGAAGAATTTTTCTGAAATGTCTGCAATGAAAGTACATGTTATAAAAAAATTCATCATAAAACAGAAAGCATTTATACAAAGTTTCTTAGTTAAGAAACTTTGTATTAATGCTGGAGTTAAAGTTAAAAATGATTATATTCATCAACATTTAGAGTTCATGAAAGATTAAAAAAATAAATAAAAGAAGAATCAGACTTAATAATTTCTATAGCAAATATAGCAATACCAGTACAGCCATTTTCTGTTCCTCATCTTCTATTAATTAAATTTTAAACAAGTCAAATTCTTGAATTTAATATAATCAGCTAAAATTTCATTTTTCATTACAGTTATATCCAATATTACACATTCAATTTTTGTTGTCTATTTTCTGGAGTAAAGTGATGCTTATAATATTATCCTGCTGTCTGTTGGCATGTATTGTATTGAATAATCCAATGGTCGCAAACTGGCAGCCTGCAGGCTGGATATGGCCTGCAAAGATGTTTTGACTATTTGTTTAAATACATGTTTACAGTCAAAAAATTATTACAATTTAATGTTAATAAAGCTGTTTTATAATCTCATAATTATATAATATTATTTCAATATCTTTGTAAGAAAAAATGAAAGTAATTACAAATAAATATTTTCCTTTCATTGTAATTTTGTTTAAAAATATTCGGCCCTTCATTTCCTTTTGAATTGTGCATTCTGCCCACAAAGCAATTTGAGTTTGAGACCACTGAAGTAACTTTTGAATTAATAAATAGATTTTCATGAAATTTTATGACATATTTTACCATCAAAGATAGCCTCAATGCCACATTATTTAACCCTCTGGCTTCAATCACACAAGAATGACAGATATTCAAGCATTTGAGCTACTTCTTAATATATTATGAACTGTTTATTGGATTTTTATGAAATTTGGCAGCAGAATCAACTTATTGAAGTTGATCTTAATGATATATCAATTAATCCTTCATCTTACTATTAAAAATGGTAGCATTCAAATTTCAAAAATAACTTTTGAACTATTTGATTGAAATTTATATGTTTAACAGGACAGTTAAGATATTATCATCAAATTAGATGTAAATTTAATCAACCTAGTAAATTCCTCCCCATTTGAAAATTGGTCAATGTTCAGTTTTCTAAATTTCCTTATAGTAATTAAAAAATTGGATCTCAAAAAACAGATTTTTGAGATCCAATCAGTGATGGTGCATGGATCCAGAAAACAGTGGTGTTAGATTAATAAAAAAAGTAATAATAGAAAATCAGGATTTTAGCATAAATAATAAAACAGTAAATATACCTATTTTTGCATGGATTATTTATTTGTTCATACAGATTTATGATGTTAATCAGCAAAGTTATGAAGAATATCATGAAGACAAATTGGCTATCAGAGTGATTTAAAATACATAATTATAATAAGCCCTAGTATCAATAAAAATATAAATTGCAAAAGATTGTAAAACATATAGTGATGTGTTTACTACTGCACAAAATTAAGCAGTGAGCATTCTGGGTCTAGGGTCAGATAGAGCAGTCCACAATGCTCTATAAACTTATGCATATTCCATCAGTGTGTCAACTAGTGGCAACAGTGAGCATTCCTATGTCTTATATCTCTTTAAGCTATTATCTAACAGTGTCTATTTTAATAGGGGGCTAGCCCTAAATATAGTAGAATGCGACAATAAGTATCATTTTGTGGAAAATGATTTTTATTTTAATAACAATAATTAAGATTATCAGGAAATAATTAATTTATTCATAAAGATGCTTTTTTCAATGAATAATTTAATTTGTTTGATAAAATTATTGGTGGGGCCCAGCTCCTCTGGCCTCTAATGACAAGCCACCCCTGGATTCAACAACATATAGGTTATATGTTATTGATGATGATTTTGATGGCATATATTTTAATTCTGTATTTTTAATCATTCCAAAATAAGAACAAATTTAAAAAGTATGTAATTAGTTTTTTATGAACTGGTTGCTTTTGCTCAGTATTTTTTATTTTTATAATAGAATATTAATAAATTTTTATAGCAAATTTAAATTAATAATTATTTTATAATTGTATAGTAAATCTTATCAGGAATGCAATATGCAAGTATTTTATAAGGAATAAACAATGTCTATTGAACATTATTATATTTCTTTTAGAAATTTCTTGAACATTTCAAGATTTGGTGGTTGGAGAACCTAACTTTCATTTATAGTATTGTGCCTCTGGGAAACTGACCAAAAATTTTGAATATAACCTATTGTAAGTCGGGAATCTCCTGTATATACTTTTAATTTAAATATTTATATTTTCTTTTACCTTTAATATTACTTTGTGTTCCTTTTTCAGAAATATCTTTTAATATATCTTTTTTAATAAAATCTAATTTCAATTTTGATGTTTGATATTTAGCTTGTAAATTATTTAACTTTTGCCTATAATCTTTCAATTGTGAATTAAAATCAGATTTCTTATAAGGAATCAAATGTATTTCACTTGTAGAAATATAAATTGGTGGTGAAGATGACATTTGTTTTGCTATTAAATTGCCATTTTGATAAGAATCATTAATGCTATTTCCATCATTAATATCATCATCGTCATCATCATCAGGTGTATATATTGCAGAATGCTTCAGGTGATGAAATGATGTTATATTATTATTAATATTTGAAGTTTCATTAAAATTTTCTGCTGCTGACTTTTGTGATTTAGGATAAACATTTTGTTTGTCATCTTTCTTAGAATTTAAACTAATAGGAAATTCAAATTTATGATTTTCATATTTATTTACATTTTCATTATGATAAATTGTTTCATTTTGATTTAAAGTTGAATCAATACTATTTCCAATCTTCGTTTCAAGCAATCTATAAAAATTATTAAAAAAATATTATATATAATATAATAGGCATTAAAATTGTTCCAACAGTAAACAAAATATATTACAGTAAACAAAATATATTAATCATTAAGAAACTATTTTACAATGTCCTGATAAAGTTCCTGTTAACTTTAATCACCAGTTATTTATTTTATAATTGTTAGATAAATGTTAATTGGTAGTTACTAATTTTAAATTATCAATAGTGTTATTTAACAATTGTAAAACAGATAGTTGGTGGTTAAAACTAAAGGAACTTTATTGAGATATTGTAAAACTGAGTCTAAGAGCTGATTCTACCAACATTGTTTAACATTGCTATCAGTAAACAACATTGTCAATATAACATCAACTAGTAAACAATAGATCATTCCACCATAACTTTCATTAGCTATATTTACTGACAGTGAATAGCTGACATGATTACTATTCATATTCCAATCTGAATTCAATGGACATTTAGTCCATTGGTCAAATTAAGACAAATTATAAAAAATGATGCTATAACAGCATGTACACAATATAAGATAGCTATTGCTGGAAGTAAATGTTGTTATCAGCCTGATAATTCAAAGAATTTTACATGGTGTATTTTCCAAGTTATATAGTTTTCCTAAAAGTGAGATTTATTACAGATAATCATTTTAAATATATCTTAAAAAGTGCAAATCTATGATTAGTTTTGTAAAGATTCATTTCAAAAATGTGTATTTTCCAAACTATATATTTTGGAAAATGCACAAAATTCCTTTAAAAAATGAATTCATATAAAATAAAAATAGTATAGTTCAATAGATAAGAAATCCTAATATGAATATAATACTCACAAGTAATAACAATTGATTTTGAAGAGATTAATCACTTCAAATGTGCAAATATAATTTGATAATTATGATTTGAAAGACAAAAATAATTATAAAATTCACTATTAATAAATTTGCATATCAAATTTATTTTGTTTTTATATATTTTTTTGATTATTAAATAGGGATTTAGTTTCATAGTTTAGTTTGAGCACATGGATTAAACTATATTCTGCCATGTCTGAATACTCTGATATCAGTGTTAATAGTAGTCACAACCACTGTTAGATTCTGACATGATTATTAGGCTTAACAATGACTGGTAGAATAGAATTTCCCTAATAATACTCATTACTATCACTGTTACAATAACATCAGAATGGTGGTACCAGCCATAAGTCTTTTAATAAAATATTGGATTGCTAAAGAGCTTAGTGATTATCATATATTTTATCAATTAAATAAAAACTATTCATCATTTATATATTAAAAATATAAATATAAGCAAAAGAATCTCATAAATCTCATTAAAAATGTTTTAATATATTGAAAATACTTAGCAGAATACTTGTATATGTAATTTAGAACATGTAATATAATATACATTGTACAGTACCTGCCTTGTCTATATATCTGTGTATATGTACATAAGATAAAACATACTAGTTCATCCTGGAGGTTGGTGCTGGTGCTTTGGAAGTGACTAGATGTGTGTCTGCTGAGCTCCGAGTTTTTGGCGTTTTTTAGTGGTTAAAAGTGCGACTTCACCAAATTATTTGTGAGTATTTTGTTTACGAATGTCTGGGGAATATGTGTATGAAATTTGGTTAGAATCGGTTCAGTAGTTTTTAAGTTACGAATGTTTTCGTATCTCGGATTTTTGTGGGTTGGTTTTCGGCCTTTTTCGTCATTGGGTGCGTTGGACCTCTTTTTCGAGGTTATCGCTGTATTCTACTCGCTCGCGGATGTCGATTAATATACTGTATAATTTTGATAGGTTCTGTACAATATTTTTGGGGTTATAAGTGTCTAAAGTTTTAACATTGTCTCTATAGGGAAGTTTCTTTGTTCTCTTTTTGAACTTTGTTTTCTTTCTGGCTTAAGTTTCCTAGGCATGTTGTACATTTTTGAAAACATGGTGATGAGCCCTATTGTACAGCATCTTGTGTTTTAGGATATCTTTATTTCTTGAGGAGATATCAGCTTTTTTCTCTCTGCCCATTGGGTGGCTGGGATTTTCCTTTGTTCAGTTTTTCGTGTTTTTCTCCGTGATTTCCTATAATTTTATTATAATTATATATATTTTCTGATTCAGCTTTTCGCTCTGCACCTGTATCTGTTGTCGAAATCAGAAAATTGTTTTTGGTTTTGTTTTCATTTGTATTTTAATTGTTTACATTAACATCCCACTTTCTGCTGTTAGACGCTTTTCTGGTTCCCCGTTTTTGGGTGATTCTTTGCACCCATTAATAGCTATCTGAATCAGTATTAATTATTATTCTAGCACTAATAGTTTCTTAGATTTTTGAATAGTCATATTGACCAATCAGGTTTCAACTCACCTCTTACACTACCTGCAAATTTCAATTGAAGAATTTCATACCTAAATATTGACCGATTTTCTTGATTAAGGTGTCATTCGAGAGCTTATCATCTCTAGTTTCAGAAAAAAGTCATCTGCAAGAAATATCTTTTTTGGATTTTTAATTTTTTTGCAAAATCAGCCGACAACTTAAAAATATCTCGAGAACAGATAAATTTAAACTCTGGTGATGAGGATCAACCAGTGAACAAGCAGGATCAATTCAGAGACTGTATGGTAGAAATCAGAAAACAAATGAGTCTTAGTTGCAACCTCAAAGGATCAATCAAAACAAATATTATTGCAAACTTATCTATTATGTCAGATATTTTTGAGGAGCTTCTTGAGTATTATCATTGTGCGGAAGATGAAGCAGAACGTGTAAAGAAGGAGAACAAATTCCTCACAGGAGAAATAAAGAAAATTAAAGTGGAACTTTTAAATAAAAATGGTGTTTCCTCAACTAGACTAACTAAAACTTACTCTGAAGTGGTCAAAATTCCCAAGATCAAAACAGATGATACTTCTGTGCTTGTCTTCCCATCAGCTAGTAATAAGGAACGTCCTGCAGACATTATTAAGACTTTACAAAAAGATATTAACCTAAAAGAAATCAATGTTGGTGTCTGGAACACCAAGATATTAAAGTCAGCAACGATTATAAATTGTACAGGTACTGAGGGGGCGCAACGACTCAGAAATAAAATCAATACCTCCTGCAACTATGAGGCCAGACAGCCAAGGAAACTCGTCCCCGAATCATGATCAGACATGTCCCATTGGAATGGACAGCAAATGACGTAAAAGATAACTTATCTAGTGTAAACGATTTTCTAAATGAAGAAGGAGTAATTGTTAAGCCTCTCTTTCAACTAAACAAAGACATAGAAATTGGTAATTGCTCATGGGTAATTGACGAGACATTGCAAAATAAACTTTATACTACAAACTTCAAGGGAATTTATACCAAATAAACCTAAATTCTCAAGCCAAATTTAACCCTTGAAACTATAACGGAATAATTTAATGATTGGAAATAAATTGAAATAATGTTAGCACCATCTCTTAATTAGAATTATTATTATTTTTACCGAATCAATGAGTGGCGCCATCTATTAATTAATAATTGAACTTGAATTTTTAACTAATTTATCTGAAGAAAAAATCTGCCGATAAATCTGGATCTCTTGCCGACAGATCTGGATCTATTGGCAAGAGTCCAATGTAAGTAATCAAAAAGTCTTTCTAAATTAATATTACTGTCTGAAGAATCAATCTGCTTGTTGGCCTCGGTGGTCTAGCGGTTATGACGTTGGGACGTTAGCCCAAAGGTCCCCGGTTCGATCCCGGGCCGAGGCAGATTTTTTCTTCAGATAAATTAGTTAAAAATTCTGGTTCAATTATTAATTAATAGATGGCGCCACTCATTGATTCGGTAAAAATAATAATAATTCTAATTACGAGATGGCGCTAACATTAGTTCAAATTATTTCCAATCATTAAATTATTCCGTTATAGTTTCAAGGGTTAAATTTGGCTTGAGAATTTAGGTTCATTGCAAGATATTTGATAAAACAGAATGGAAATTTCTTATGCCTTCCTTGGTTGGACAAGTGAGAAAGTCTCTTGACTTTTATAATTTTAAAAGATGTTCTAAGTGCTGGAACTATGGTCATCTGGCAAAAGACTGTCAGTCTGGAAATTTTTGCCCGGATTGTGCGGAACCCGGACACACTTCAAGAGAGTGCACTTGTCAATGACACGAAGTTAAATGTATAAATTGCATAAGATATAATAAAACATGTAGAAGGGAAATGGACAAGGTCGACCCACATCACCTTGCTAGGGACAGAAGATGCCCTATTTATAAACATCAGTGTGAAATGGCGGAACTTCGTGTGGAGAAGTACATAGAATAATTTAATCAATATAACCATAGAGCGTCTGAATATTTTTTACAAATTAATTTGGATAGGTCAGCTTCTGCTACTGACCACCTTGTCAAATACATTACAGAAAATAAAATAGACATAGTACTTATACAAGAACCCTATGCAACTCTCTGCATCTTCGGTTTTCCCCGAACATTCCAATGCTTTTCTGTGGGCCTTGTGGCGGCAGTTGTAATTGAAAATCCTCGAATAAATGGTACTTTATTAGACTGTTTTTCGGCAGATATTAGCACTTCTGTCCTCCTACAATTTGGAAATACTAAGGTAATTTTAAATTCCACCTATTTTGCTCCATCTGGAGATATTGATATGCAAATAAACATTTTATCTTCTATACTCACTAACGTGCATTTTCCAATGATAATTGGAATTGATTCCAATTGTAGGTCACCAGTTTGGTGGGATAGATTACAAACTAATCGCAAGACTAAATTTCTCAACTTTTTGGCCAGTAATGACATTTCGTTTCATAATAATAAGGGCCCTCCAACTTTCTCAGGACATCAAGGTCAGAGCTACATTGACTTAACTTTAACTAATCAGTCCACTAGAAATTACATTTACTTTTGGAAAACGTTAACTTCTGAATCTATGTCTGCACATAGATATATTAACTTCATAATGCAATTTGGCAAACAAACACAACTGTGTTTGTTTCATTTCTAGTTCGTCAGTTCATTACTAGATAATTCGAAAAAATACAATTTTAAGAAAGCAAATTGGGACTCCTTTAATAATGATTATATTTCCAGCATTAACGAAATTAACGATCTAATAAAATTTAAATTCTCAGTCAATCATATAGTAACTGTATTTATGAAGCACATTACAGACTGCTGTTTGCGCAACATTCCGCTTAAAAGAAAACACTTACTCTGTACCTTGGTGGAATGGAAAGCTGACCTTATCACGTAACAAAGTCAATAATTTAAGAAGAAAATTCCAATGAACCCACAGGTCCACAGATAAAGAACATTATCTTGAAGCTAAAAGACTCTATCAAAACACAATTCGCGACTGTAAAACCAGATCTTGGAAGGCATTTTGTACTCAGGAGGGCAATCGTGATCCATGGGGCAGAGTCTTTTCATTTCTCAAAAATAATCTGAATAAACCCCTCAAAAAGCTTTATTAACAGACGTTTCAGGCAATCCTTGCCTTGATAATAATGCTGCATGTAACTTAATCTTGGATTACTTTTCCCCCCGGATATCAATACTACAGACAATTCAACTCACAGTTTTATTTAGATTATACATTAAGCAACCCTATCCTATGACTGATGATTGCCCCTTTTGCTCTTTCGGAAATTAATAACATAATTAATAATCTTAACAATGATAAGGCATGATTCAATTTCAGCTGAACTGATAAAACATATTTTTAGTATTACTCCTTATTTGATTCTTAAAATCTATAACCTTTGTCTTAATACTGGTATTTTCCCAGATATTTGGAAAATTGCTATATGCAAGTTAATTTCCAAACCTGGCCGCAAAATTTTGGACTAGCCTAACTGTTTCTGCCCGATTAGGCTACTACCAGTTTTTGGTAAAATCCTGGAAAAGGATTTGATCGATAGAATAAATTTTCATCTACACAAGAATAAATTCCTACTACCAGTTTTTGATAAAATCCTGGAAAAGGATTTGATCGATAGAATAAATTTTCATCTACACAAGAATAAATTTTTAAATGAATTACAATTTGGATTTACATTGCAGACAAGCACCACTGATGCAATTCTTCTAGTTAAAAGGATAATTAAAAATTCATTAGACAAAAAGAAAATATGTTTGGTTCTCTCTTTAGACATAAGTTCAGCCATTGATCATGCTTGGATACCGAAGATTCTTTTTGAACTGCGCAGACACAAATGCCCTGGTAACCTGTATAAATTAACAGTAAATTATTTTTCAAACCGACAAGTACTTTTAGAATATAACGGTTCTCAAATCACACATAAAGTGTCTCTGGGTTGTCCCCAGAGCTCCTCTTGTGGCCCGGGTTTCTGGAACATACTTATGAACAGTATTTTCCAGATCCCCTTGCTGTAGAGTTGCCGTCTAATCTGTTTTGCCGATGATTGTTTGGTAACGATTGTGGATGATACTATCAATGAAACTGAATCAAAAACTAAATCAGTACTACTCAGACTATCCAATTTGGGGGATGAATGTAAATTAAAATTTAATCGCAAAAAGACTAATTTAATGTTAATTACAAGGAAAAGAAAAATCGATAAACCTCGATTCATTTTCAGAGGATCTGAATTAAAATATGTTAAAGAAATTAAATATCTTGGATGTATTTTGGACAATCGGCTATCTTGGGAACCCCACATTCATCATATCCTTAGCAGAGCAGAAAGACTTGTTCACCTCCTTGACCAGGTTGCTACGTTGCATTGGGGACTCAGCTCTGAAATTATCAGTTCCATTTATGAGGGTTAGTTGTACCTCGGTTGGTATATGCCTGTCCTGCCCGGGAAGAAGCTCTAAACAAAGTTAAAATTGGAGAGCTCATACTTAAATTTCAGAGACGAATTTGTATTAAACTAATTAAAGGCTATAGAACTATATCAAGAGAATCTTCACTCCTACTTGCAGGCAAAATTCCGTTAGACTTATTAATTAAAGAAAATATTAACTTATTTTTTGTTAAAAAGAGTGGAAAATTTTTAAAAGATGGCATTACCCATAAGGTGGATATCCCAGCTGATTTCCGAATGCTCCCTCATCCTGCTTTTAACCATAATACTGTTTTTATCACCTACACTGAGAAATATCAATTCAAAATTTTCACTGACAGCTCTAGTTCTTCTAATGGCATTGGCTCTGCCTTCTGTTTGCTCAGTGGTATTCAGGTTCTTCAATGCACCAATTTCAAATTAAATAATAATTGCAATATCGTTCAGGCTGAAGTTTGGGCCATTTTTAATGCATTAAAATTTCTTCAAATGGAGAATTTAACAAACATATTATTATGTACTGACCCAAAAACTGCAATATCTTTATTAAAAAGACCAAAAGTTACTAGTAAACTCTTTTTCGATACATTTACTCTTTTTAAAATTTGTGTAAGAACTCTTAACATCAAAGTTTGTTGGGTTAAAGGACATTCTACATGCCCTGGAAATGAGTTGGCAGACCAGCTAGCACGCACAGCATATTTAAATAATTCAACATCATTTGACACTCTCCCAATGAAATCTGTTTGTAATTTTCTCCAACAGAATTCAATCAATCTCTGGAATATCAGATGGCAGTCGGATCGTAAGGGTGAAACTACTCATTCCTTTTTCCCTAAAGTAAATGATAGATTAAAATTAAACCTTGGAAAATTTCATTTTGGCTTGACAGAATTTCTTACCCAACATGGAAAATTTAATTAATATTTGCATAGATTCAAAATTTTAAATAGTCCAAACTGTAACTGTGGTTCGGGAGAAACTGATAATGTAAGACATATTATTTTTGATTGTAGATTGTTTGACCCCTGGAGGAGAAAATTGATAACACATTTTCAAAATCAGCTAATTGCTTGGCCAGTCACCATTGACCTTCTATTTAAAGATGCTGAGACGGCAGGTCTCATAAAAAGATGTTTCATTGAATGTGCAACTTTATTTGGACCTCTATCTAGTATTCTCACTTAATATTGTCTTTACTGTCAGATTAATTCCATTCGATTTTTGGACTTCCATTCCTAATACTTTGTGAAATATCTCCAAAGTCGCTTGCTTGGATCACCCGATAGTTTTCTGAGTTTGTCACCTATTGTTTAAAGTCCTCCCCTGTTGTCCTTCTCCCCACTCACTCCTGGCTCAGGTGGAGCCTTCCACCCAGTCTTCAACGGGTGGGACAGTATTTGGGTGACCAATGGTTGAGTTGCTTAGCTGCCCCTCTACTGAGTCCTTACTCAGTATGCTCCGGCACCTGTCTCACTGCAGTCACTTTGGCTTTTGGGGCTGCGGAACTCTGCATGTGGGATACTATTGGGAATTCTTATTTTTACTTTTATTTTCCTTATTTTTATTTTTTCTTTTCCTTTTTTCTTCTTCCTTTGCTTTTTAGCAACACAATAGTGCTTTCTACTTTTGTAATTTTTGTTTTAATAATAAAAAAACAATTCTTCTGTTCTATGTTTACTTTTATTCTTTCATTCTTTATTATAATTTATTCCTTTGCTTTTGGCAACACTTTAGTGCTTTCCTCTTATCTTTTATTATTAAAAAAAAAATAATAATTGTGATTCTTGCTTTGTTCTTTTGTTCTTCTATCTCACTTTTGGACAATTTTGTATGAATTAATTGGGTGTATGTTTTTGTTCGTTTTTGTGTTTTAAGCATGGGAATAAAAGTAGCATTAACTTTTGTTGTTCTCCTCTCATCTTTTCCCTGGTACATTGCAGCAAAAGTTTATTCAAAATTTATATTAAAAAAAAAATTTTTTTTTAAAGTTTAATATTTTACAATCTTATGTTTTGGTATTTATTTATTAAATTCTTATAATTTGTTTTACTTGCTGAAATGGGTCAGTGATATGTCCAACCCTATTCACTTTTTTCCCTCTGTAGGATTTGGATATATCAGAAAGGTTAGGTTTGGTTCACTAATCCAAATACTTTCCTATCAATCTCTACTTCATTACTTAATGAAAGAAAGTATGTATGTATATTATACTTTTTCCTACACACACAGGTGAAGTTGCAAGAAGTAAAATAAAAAATAAAATTTAGAGCCAATACTTTTTCTGGCATACACAATAAAGTAATTACAGATAACAGATACATGTAAATCTTATAAACCAATCATTGGGTGTAGTTTAAATTTTATAAACCCTCTCTTGGGTGTAGAATACATATCTTCATAAACACTTTGATTCCTTAGTACTCTCTTGAGTGGAAAGGGATTGTAATCTTTACCTATACCAACTCATATATATATATATATATATGAGTTGGTATAGGTAAAGATTACAAACTTTCTCAATCACGATTAATAAGTCCAAATTGAGATCAAAACTAACTGATGAACATTTACAAGCAGTGTTAAGAATAGATTCAACTGACTTAGAACCAAAGCTCAACAATATTAAAAGAAAACAACAACTGCACTTCAGATTGATGAATTTATTATTTTTTTCTTTTTTTATTTGAAATTATTTAATTATTTTTGAAATTGTTATTTTAAACAGTTTTTATTAAAAAGTAATTATTGTCATAAATAAATAACAAGAGAATAATGTTATAAAATTAGTATAAATCTTTCCCTTCTGTCTAACTTTTATCGATTTGAACATATTTTTCACTTTTTTTTTGGCCCACCTAGGCAAAACTTTGGGAACTGCTGCCTTACATAATATTTTGAAATAATTATAAATATAAAAGTTTTAAATTTTATACTATATATACTTCATTCTCTCAAATTTATAAAGCAATATCAACACCATCTATATATAACATTGATACATTTTATCTTTTTTGCCAATCTCGGCTATCAATAGATTTTGAGATTTGGCATAAATTCTTATAGATATAAAAGATTTATAGAACAAGTCTCTTTCATATTTAAATTGTTAGTTATTTGGGCTAGGAAATAATTGATTTAGAGATTAATTAATATTTCTGAGGCTGTTATTAAACTTTTTTTAATAAGATGATTGGAAATTTAAATATATTTAATATATATTATTTTAAAAAAATCATTAAGAAATATATGGTATGTAAATTATAGAATCAACTAATTATAAATAATTTCTATGCCATTTTTAATAGTATTTCTATTAAAAATAATTTGGAATAGTTGAAATTTATTTGCATAACATTGCATCATGTTCTATAGTAGTTATAAATTTATATAATAAAGGTATTTTAATTTTATGAATTCTTGTTTTAATGAATTGCATTGGTTTATCATTTTTTAATTTACAAAGATAATTTTCATTTTAAGAAACCATTTTATCAATTGATCAAACTCTCATAATTAATTTAAAACAGTAATTTAACTTTTATAAACAGATAGTTCCTGCCTTTATGAGCTAATTCATTCCTGGAGTGATCTTGTTAAGTACGGACTCATAAACAAAGGATCAATTTTCCATAGACATTATGTTAAAATCAGGGTTCCATTTTCACCAATGATATTTGATCATAATCAGTGGCGTAGCAAGCATAACTGGCACCCAGGGTACGATACCTTTTTGGCGCCCCCCTGGAAAACATATATAATATATAGAATATACTCGTAATAAGAATTTGGCGCCCCTCTGCGAGTGGCACCCGGGTATGATAGATCCCCTTGCCGCCCCTCGCTATGCCACTGATTATAATTAAAATAAGTAAAGGTCAAAAAAATCAATAGTATATGATTAAACAATGATTTTTCTAAGTAAATGAAAAATAATATTAAATAATTTTTTTTATTATTATTGACAGATAAATAGATGAGCTTTTATACATATGAACTATTATCTTAGGCATAATTTGGGAATAGAAGTTATTTACATAATATGCTGATAAAATGAGAATGTGTTACTTCTGCTTCTTGACAGCCATTTTGAATTTTCTGATTTCGAAGTAAATAACAGTGTTTCTATTACAAAATCAATGTTACTGCATTGTATAACTATGCACATGTGGTTTAAATGCCTTTTTATGAATGTTTAGAATTTATTTATTACAATTAATATTCATATTTTAGAATTTTTATATTTTATATTTGAAAAAATTCATAAATCTAAGAATTCATTAACCACAACCTTGTAAATCGAGAACTACCTGTAATTTATTATCTCTAATTCATGTTTATAAATTTTCCATACACACTAAATCCTCAAATTATTTATAAAAAATGCATTTATTAGTGTCCTATTCTTAGTTTGATCATAAAAATTAATTGACTTTACTTCGTTGATGACTTTTTGTTTATTCTTTATACTAATGATGCATTTTCATATGAAATTTAGTCATACCACTTACTTAATGTCAAGGAAAAAAATTAATTGCCATGTTCTGACAGTAGATATACAATAAATTCCTACTTATATGGCTAATTTGTTTCAAAATTTTCTGTATTGGGTTTAATAATGCTTTTAAAATTTGATATATATAAATATGTATAGTTAATAAACAGAATGGCTAGATAAAACTAAGTAACCATTATAATATGAAAATTTAGAAAAATTAGGATTGTAAGTGATAGATTATAAAAAAATAAATAAATTATTAAATAAATATTTCCAAAGCATGAATAAAAACTATTTAAAATAAAGTTATGCATCTACATTTTTCTACAAAGCATTTGCTACTATCAGTGGTTTTGGTATCTATCAGGTGGGCTTAAAACTTACTCCTGGTGAATACTGGGTTTCTTTTATATATAGTCTGTAAATTTATCCTGTTCTAATTTTGATAAACTGATAAAAAAAGATTATATATCACTTGGATATCAAATGGCAGGAAACAAAAATGATAAAAAGAATTGAAGACTCAAAATAAGGAATAATAATGGAATCATAGCCACTTGAAAATAAATGATGAGAAAATAGCAAATTAGACTCATGAAAGTGAATAGTAGTGCACCAACCCACTATCAGTGCATTGAGCATTCATTTTCAGGATGAATGAAAGCATAAAAATGAGTCAAGAACAAAGAGTGCAGCACTTTTGAATGGATATTATGTATGAAATAATTTTTCAGTTGGGCAGAGCTCTAAACAATAATGCAAAGACTGAATTTAGATGGTGATATACTGTACATTAGAAATGAGCTCTTACAGTTGGAGATTATTCCGAGTATGTAGTATATCTGTATGTAGTAAGCTCTTTTTATGTAATTATTAATTTGTATTATATTATCAGAACTATAATTAATGCTATTTGAGTTTCTCTCTTATGACTTACATGTTTATCATCTTTAGATATAATTCTGCTTCTATTTTTATAGGATCCTAGTATTTTATTATTAATTTTAGGATATTATTTTATTAATAATCTTAACTTGGCTTAATTCTCTGCAATTATCTAACTTAAATAATTAGCCTATTTAGTAAAGTTTTTAGAACAGTCATTGGCAAACAATTATGAACAATCTAAAAATTATATAGAATTTAACAATTTAGTCAATTAATGGCAGTACATGTAATCTATGTTTTTTGACCAAATTTAATCACATTAGGCTATAACAACAGCGTCATTATAATGTAGCAATGGGTGACATCATAAAATGATTTTGATTCATGATGTCATGTGATAATGCCATCGTAGCCTAATAAAATTAAGCCTGATTAAATCTACATAAAATTAGATAAAAAAGCCAATGGATTTCAAATGCCATGATTAATGAATTAATTATATGATAAAATGATTTTGTTTGAAGTTGGGATGTCACCACAAGATCCCATGACATCAGTGTGATGATATTATGTAAGCATGTCTATGACATCATCCTAACGTTTAAATTGCAAATGAATCCAAGCATGCCTAAAATTCTGCTATAATTTAACTTTAATTTGAAGTTAAATTACAACTTCACAATGCCAACAGTTTTATAACAAATTGATAAATTAGTATTAATTTAATACTAATTTATCAATATTGATAAATGATGACTTGCTGTTCTATATAGTTTTCCACTACCTGTCTTCCTCCTTCCTCCGGGTCACTTTTCTACCTCTTGATGCAGACATATTATAATGATATGGAATCTTGACACTTAACTGGAGTAGGAAAATCTGTTTGAAGAAAAAGTTTTGCAGATTATATACACACAAAGATTTTCTCAATCTCACTAACTTCTTATCATATAATGACCAGTTTACAGGAAACTTTGTCCTGATCTGGTGATCTACTGTGGTAGCTGGACTCATCCTCGGAATAATCTCCATCTAGATCATCATGTGCATCACAGTCATTGTGATCATTTATGCGGGAGCTCTCTCTTCTTTTCCCACCTTCAGAACTCTGTTGTCCAGAGCTCCTATATGAATCATAGCCTCCTCCTTGTCTACATCCAAAGTTTGAGGTGGTCACTTTTCTACCTCTTGATGCAGACATATTATAATGATATGGAATCTTGACACTTAACTGGAGTAGGAAAATCTGTTTGAAGAAAAAGTTTTGCAGATTATATACACACAAAGATTTTCTCAATCTCACTAACTTCTTATCATATAATGACCAGTTTACAGGAAACTTTGTCCTGATCTGGTGATCTACTGTGGTAGCTGGACTCATCCTCGGAATAATCTCCATCTAGATCATCATGTGCATCACAGTCATTGTGATCATTTATGCGGGAGCTCTCTCTTCTTTTCCCACCTTCAGAACTCTGTTGTCCAGAGCTCCTATATGAATCATAGCCTCCTCCTTGTCTACATCCAAAAACCTTCTCAGCCTCCAAATCCAGAATCTCTTCCATCTTGGAAACATCCTCTCATTCCATCTCTATCACCTTGTTCACGTTCATCTTTCCACCTACCTCTATCTTGTCCTCTACCACCTGTGCCTCCATGTCCATTATCAAATGACATCTCTATTCATATATGTGAGCCATTGCTCACAACCCCATTCATGTTCTTGATTGTTTCATCAGCAATCATGATCATTGTTGTATTCAATTGTAAAAATTCCTGCAATGGGTTGGCCAATGTTTATGTCAGGTCCTGACACCAGGAGAAGTTTTATGTGATTCTCTAACACAACGGTCTGAACGATGAAAGATATAGGCAGATTTTAGAATACGAATTTGGAATAAAGTTATGAGTTTAAGTGGCACAGAGCTCCGGGTTTGAAAGATTGACTGACTCCTTGTTAACAAAGCAAAAGCAAGTTTATTTAATAACAAAATAAGAGATTAACATAATATAATTGAATCGATAGTACAAATGGCGATCGTGAATGAAACGTCGAATTGAGATATGAATGATTTAGATAGTTAAAGGATCGGAAGAGAGCCGAAAGGTTTGAACTGAGATATACCTGGAAATAGAGTCCTTTTCCTGTCGTAATAATGTCATAATAATTGAAGTTTTCTTCATTATCCTTCAACAGTCAATTCTGAATGAATGAATGGAAATAATACAATCTTTTTATCGTAAAAGTGACTTCCTCCAGCCAGGATAATATGAGTATTAAGTTCCTTCATCCGCCCAGTTAGCGGGAACTGTTGATTATATCTTCTCATTCTTCCATTGATATTTTTATATATTAACTTATTGTCTATCTTTTATGTTCTTTTCGATAATATATTAACTTGTTGCCTCTATCTTTAACTTCTTTTATTTCCCATCTTCTATTACAGATTTAAAACTACTGCTCTTTACGGTTTATAATACAAATATCCTACAAAATCAGCACAAACGAGCAATCTTCTATGTCGCTACAATGAGCATTGATGTCAGTTCCCCGGACAGGGAAGACGTGACAGGAACCTGGTGCTGATCACAGTGTCTGACTTGTTGACTTGACCACAACTAGGAACAACTGCAAAAGGAACTATGATCCTTTTATAGACTGATTGACGTTGATGACTTAATATGCTGTTATCAATGATTCATATTTAAATAGGAACAAGTTGGAAAAGAGAGATCTTTATTGGTTTTTTTCGTCCGTTGTTTATGTTAACTGTTCTGACTCTATTTTCCATCATAAAACTTTGCCAAATGTGGCGAGAAATAATTATTAAATTTTAGATGAATTTTGAATTAAATTAAGATCGTTCGAATCTCAAATATCAATCGATTTTAGTACCTTTCCATACAATCACTCTGAAAAAAGGGGGGTCTCCGGGACCTCACACAATGAAGGCAAAACTGGATGAGTGGATTTTATGCGACCCAAATATTATTTAATTTTCTGTATTTACAAAATTCACATTCCAAATCTTCTCTGCTAAGGTTATCTCCAAGTCCTCCAACAAATGCACTTGTGGGCTTCATGTTCTGAATAGAAAGCCCCTAACAACTTGCAAATGACTAACTCGATAAATTACAACTTACAACATAGATGACTCAAAGAACCAAAATCCCATCTATGTTGACTCAAAGAATCTATGAGTCATCTATGTTGACTCAATCCTCATGTGTGCTTTCTAACCTGCAAAACTTTTTCTTCAAACAGACTTTCCTACTCCTCCTAGCACACATGAGAAAATCCTCATGTGTGCTTTCTAACCTGCAAAACTTTTTCTTCAAACAGACTTTCCTACTCCAGTTAAGTGTCAAGATTCCACATCATTATAGCATGTTCTCATCAAGATACTGATAAATGATCTTGCGATTTTATTCTTTAATATTTTTCTCTGAAAGAAAAAATAACTTCTACCAGTTGTAATTCAATTATTTTGATGATAATATAACATTTCAATAAACATGAAGTTTGAAATAACAAATAAAATCAATGCATAAAATAATTTTCCAATTAAAAATATTCTTCTTGGGAACAAATCAATAAAGTTCAGTAAAATGATTAATTTTTGATAAGTTTGGTAAATAAAATGATTAAATTTTTGGTAACAATTTCACTGCATTATGAATTTTAATGTTCCTCCAAATAAATATTTTTTAAATCAAAGAGAGAAAAGACATATAAACTCACAAGTTCATAAATCTTAAGGAAATTATGAAGATTGTATTAAAGAACAATTGAATAACTGAAACTGTAAAAAAAACAACATGAAAATAATCAAAATCAAATTTTTCCTAATACACTGTATATGTTTTCAAACTATGCCTGAGTAATGCCAGGCACAGTTTGTTAATAGAATATGTTATGAGAAAATAAAAAATTTAATTTATTTTTATAAAGTTTATCAGTATCATTATATGCTTCCATTCATGATTTTATGAAATATTATTAGTTTGAATTTCTGATAAAACATCTTATTAAACATTCTTATATTAATAAAATTGAATCCTAAGTCAATAATATATAATCTATATAGATGGCATTTTCTTATATACAATATATAAATAGGGACTTTTAGAAAAAATACGAGGCTTGGGACAACTAATATTTTTGAGGTCCTTCAAAAAAAAAAAAAAGACAAAATTGACAAATATACAATGGTAAGTGTACAAGAAAAGCAAAAACATTGATAAAGAACTTCAAATTTTGACAAACACTGAAGCTCTACACAGTGTCTGTCAAACTGTATGCCGCGAGAGTTTCCAGGTGTGCCGTGAAAGATTTTAAAATGTTTAATATAGGGTGTTTCTTGATTATAAAATTCAGTCAATCTACGAATCTATGTGATAACAAAAATTTCAAATTACCACAACACAAATCCGACATTAACAGAAAAAGAAAATTTGATAGACTTGAGAAATGACCCTGTGCACAAAGCTTCACATTCTGAGCTAGAATTGTCAACATTTTGGATTTCGCTTTGAGCCAATATCCTCGATTAGCTATTACAGCCATTAAATTCTTGTTGCCGTTTCCGATCATCGTATCTTTGCGAATTAGGTTTCTCAGCTCTCATGGAAACGAAACAAAAAAAAAGGGAACGATTATTGATGGTAAATGAGGAGTTACATATATGTTTATCTAATTTAGAGCCATGTCTTGATATAATTATTTCTCAAAATCAATCTCATCCTTCTCATTAATAAAATTATTATTTATATTACCTACTTATTAATTTCGATAAAATAATACTATTTTTTATCGTTACCTATATTAATATTTTGATTCATATTAATAAAATAATTTTTTTTGGATTTTTATTTGGTGTGCCACGAAACAAATACCCCTGCTTCAGTGTGCCATGAATTAAAAAAGTTTGGCAGACACTGCTCTAACAGTATAAAAATATACAAATATATTTTTTTCTAACATATTGAGTTATAAACTGAAGCCCCTAAAATCATGAGGCCCAGGGCAGCTCCCCCTCTTACACCCTTCTCTGACAGCAATTATACATAAATATATAATATAATGTTAATTTTTTTACCTTTATATAAATATATCTTCTTGAAATGGAATATAATTTTTTCCATGGAATTAAATTAAGTTCTCCTACATTATTTTCTCTTATAATTCCTTTCAATAGATCAATATCATCCAATAAAGGGCCTGTACATTGATCATCACATGCTGAAAATAAAAAAGTATTAAATTTAAATTAATAACTTTTAATCCTTAATTCAGCCTATTATACTTTTATTTAGAACTTTGTGCGTCTTTATGAAAATTTTTTTGTCTTCAATACCCTCACCAATTGCTACATCATTCAGAAAATGAACAGTGTTGAAAGTGTAAGTTCTCATAGCTATGAGAACAAAAAATCATATTAGATATTATAAGATATTGATAAAACTGAAATAAATATAACATTAAAGTTAAAAGTAAAGCTAACAAAAAATAATTCTCATAATAACATATATCAGATTTCAAGATTAACCTAATAATCCATGACAATAATGAAGTTTTAACAATTGGAAATAATTTGAACTAATAATAGTACCATCTTTGAATAAATAAATTATTTAATAATTAAACTAAGTGTGGCATCACCTATGTATTAATAATTGATATATAATTTTTAATAAATTTCTTTGAAAAAAAAACTTGTTTGAGAGAATGTAATCTCAAGCTGGCTTCTTGCTAAGCAAAAGTGAAACATTTTCAGATGGCATTAAAAAATAAATTAGAACAATAAGTTTGAAAGAAAGAGTTAATTAAAATAGTTCTACTATTATACAGATTGTTTTTTCTTTGCTTAGTACACTGTTAGAGAAATGTCAAAACTTATCTGCCCTCTTTCATTTAACTTTGAAAATTAATATAATAGTTTATAAAACAAATAAATTAACAAAAATATCTTGTAACACATTACATTACTAATTTTTAAGGGAACATAATCAAATGTCCTACTAAAGTCAAATAACTAAAATATTCTAAGAGTTTCCACTAGGGATTATTTAGCTTTAGTAAAAATATCTTGATTTTTCCAAAACTTTTTAGATACAAAGATATTTAATATACCAAAATTTAAAATTTAATTATTCAATTTTTATATAATAAATTTCAGTTATCACTAAACATATAATACTGTATCTTACTTACATAAACATTTAGATTCTGTTAAAAGATGACGATGCTGACAGACAGAACAATCTCGACCTAAAATTCCTTCTTTACAGTAACACTGTCCTGTTTCTTTGTCACATATTTGACTAGTTGAACCATATGAATTACAATTACATGATTTACAAAAACCTCCTTCTTTCAATGGATTGCCATAATAACCATCTGAACATCTACAGGATTTAATTTTTATATTTTAATATTCTAATATATGTATATATGTATAGTGAAATCTCAATAATCTAACTTATACAAAAAAAATCAAGTATTGGATAAGCTGAAAAATCAGATAAATGAGAATATTTAGACTAAGTTATATTTATGGTAAGTTTTTTATTCCAATTATATAATTGGAATCAGGCAGTACATTGTTTTTCATGATTCATAAAGAAATTATATTTTCTCTATTTTTACTATAAATATATTTAGAAAAACTTTCATAAATTATTTCATTATCAAATGTCACACTATTATTTGAGTCTCTCAGAAGCCAAATTGATCAACTCCATTTTTTGGTACTAAATTTTTCAATTTTAGTACCCAAGCACATGTTTGCACTAATAATGTGCTCCAATGCTAAATTTGAAAAATTTACATAAAATGGAGTTAATCAGTTTGGCTTTTGAGAGGATCATTTGTCTCAATAATGGTCTGTTAACCAGAATTAGCTTTCATCAATGAATTTACAGCATAAATGAATTTACATTATATACTATTGTTAGATAAACCAGAAATGACTTAAAATCTTAACAGAAATTTACTAGTTGTATAAGACGAAGAAAAATTTTTTGAAATGTTAAAATATATGCAAGATATATTAATGAAATCTTTGTGATAGTTTTGAGCTAACAAATAGCTTACTGTATATTAGAAGAATTAATGATAATACATAACTCTAGAAATGAAATTAGTGTAGCTGGACAAGAACAGTGTGCATTTCTTATATCTATGGATTAAAAAGATTCTGAGAATCATTTCCTAGCTATTTATAGGAAGTCAAGTTATACTTTTCCTTTATTCATAGCATATCCATCAAAAACGAAAAATATTATAATTTAGGGTTTTTACTTTGATTTGGAGAACTACAGTTGTAGTTCTTCCAGTTTAAAGACATTAAAAATGAAATCAATTGTACATGTATTTGTGGTTTTCAATTTTGATAAGATGGTCTTCATAATTAAAAATTAAGCTTTTCTGTAACTAAGTTAACTCCAGAAACAAAGAAAAGATATAAGAAATTGTTGTCTCCCTTCACATTCTTCACTTAACAAACTCAAGCAGATTAGTAGCATATTCAATTTAGAAGTTGCTGAAATCAGAAACTGTATAACATGTTTAAATAAATATGAAATGACAATAAAATAGACTGGGATGTGACAGAATAGAATTTATAGCATATCTCTAAGAAACTATATTAGAGAAGACTGAATGATGCTTAAGGACAGAGTTGTGCAACACAAGGCAGATGTTAAATTTGAGGAAATACTGTCTCATATATTATAGTATATGATATTATTATGACATGTCATGAGATGATTCTGATATTATTAGAGTTGTTCATAAATACTGTTCTGTCAATTTTGTGGAAAAACTTAATATACAAAAGTGTAATCAGAGAGGTAGAATTGTCAACATTTAGGATGCTTATACTAGATTTTCCAGATCTTAGAAAGTATTGTCTACACATGGGTTACTAAAAAAGATCACTTTTTTCTAATAACTCTAATGTATCTTCATTGCTTTAGCAATCTATGACATCATCCATTTAACTTTCATCTCTATAGTTAAACTATGTCTTATAGATGAGACAGATATTATTGTATGGTATTATTTTTTAACTAACTGATGATGGACACTACCCCAAAATACTTTTGGTAAATAAATTTCTATTAAGATCCTAAGTAAGCTAGTTGCTGAATTTATATCATTTCAGGACAAGTTTTCTTTTTATATTTTTCAAAAAGTGAACTATAAAGTGTATACTCTAGTTAGTCATTATCTCTCATAAACATTCTTATAGTCTGCAATTCCATCGTTATTTGACTCCGGAATTTCTTCAAAACAACAAATGATATACTGCACTAGCATGGTCATAATACATTTTTTTCTATCTGCTTTTTGAACAATAAACCTGCTAAAAATTAGGCATTACTGAATCCAAGAATATCACATTAGACAGATGAATTCTCATTTTATCTGATTCTTAGGAAGATAACATGAGAAGATTTGAGATTTCACTATATAATAAAAATTTTTGACAAATATTATGTTAAAAATTATATATCAAATAAATATTCACCTAATGTTTAATCAATCAAATACTACCAAATAAAATTTACTTGTGCAAATTAATTTACAATAACCAAAAAAGGATTAAACATATTTTAGACAATGTGGCTTAACTTCACAAATTTTTGGAATATATACAATGGATTATAACAAAAATTTTTTTATTTGATACTATAATTAAAGTTTCTCTATTTAGAGCTCTTTATAGCTCTATCTAAGTGGAATGTCACCAAAATTTATACATATATTATTCAAGCAATGGGAAGAATGAAATTTAAAATTTTTATTTTTGTCTTTTGCAAAAACAGAAAGAAACTTAAATAAATTGCTATAGGAAATAATTTCACAATTTCAAATTCATTTATTGTTTATTCACAATGTTTGAAGATATCACTAATGTCAAAGTTTAGTTTTGACATGATATCCATTGTTTTGGGCCAAAAATCACATTTGATACACTCCATTAACACCATTATATTTAGTCATTGTGTATTTAAAAACTAATGATAACTGATTTCAAGATTCTACTGAGAAGTGCATGTATATGAATTAGAAACAGATATCTGGTACTAGATAATCATTCACATATGAAATATGTGAATGATTATCTAGAACCAATGAAATATTAATACTTTCTCAATTCATATTTTGCTTCTGAAAATTAACAAAAATGGACTGAACATGTTTTGTAATCACACTCTTCAATTTATATTAAAAAAATCAGAAAGTTATTTTTTTTAAAATCAATAAAAGAATTTGAAAAATTTAGATGGCTGCAACTGGTAATGCACAGTCAATTCTCATTATTCGTGGATTCCATATTTGCGTATTCGACTATTTGAGAAAATTTATTTGTAACCACAAAATTGATATTCATGGAGCTTTTGCTCTTATTTGCAGACTCCTGATGAATGGTGAAAATACTATTACCAATGTAAACTCACTCTCTCTCTCTCTCTCTAATAAAGAAAGTTGTTTGTTACCAAATGTAGTCTCTGAATCGGTTTGCTGGAAAATTTCTGATTACCTATCCTTACTCACTCCACAGACCACAGATAGGCCAAAAGCCTGTTCATATCATCTGCAGGTCTGTAGAAGAATGTGATCCTATGATTGAATGCAACCTCAAATTTTGGCATCTAACTTCCTATGCATTTGCTCCTTATGCTGAAATTTTAGAAGATCTCAGGCAAAAAGCAATGCAGACAAGGCTGATGCATTTTTTTCAATGCAATTCAGAGAGACAATGTATCAGCTGTCATATCAAACATCTTGCAACATCAAAAACTATCAATCAAAAATAAGATTTTATTTACTACATAATTATGTTTTAAAAAATTAAATAAAGATTAATGTGATTATAATACTATATATAGTACTATACACTGCATATACTGTAATTATTTGTAAGTATATGAGGAGGTTAACTCTGACCTATCCTGTTTATTATTTTATTATGCTCTTTTATTATTTATTGTTATTTTCACTATTATCTAACATATTATATTTTAGTTTAAGAGTTGACGTACTTTGCACATTCTTCGTCTCAGTATTTTGCAATCACGTGTTACGGAACGGATAACCTTCTTCCGACTGAGCTTCCCCAGTTAATGACATCATCTAATCTGAATAAGTTTTACCACTGAGCCAATATGAGGTTAAATAATAATGAAAATAATAAGAAATAATAAAGAACATAAAATAATAGGATAGGTCAGAGTTAACTTCTTCACAAGCCTGGATGTAGTTCTTTAACTGATGTTAAGTGTTATCATTGAATTAATCTGACATAATTCTTATTAAAGCAATGGTAAGTCCAGTTAACAAATTTATTAAAGTTGAGGCTTTAATAAAGTCTTCCTTCAAATTGCAGTCAATTTCTTAACAGTCAGGCAAATTAATTGAAAATATTCTTCATAAGATTGTATCATTCATTGAGAGAGTAAGTAAATACACAAAAGCTGCTTAAGGGCATTCCTTAATATCGAAGAGCCTTTTAATTAGTGTTGAACATCGATAAAACCATCGAAAGATAACATCAATGTTAGAAAACATCGATGTTTTCTAATATCGATGTTGTTGTTGTTATTATTATTATTATTATTATTATTTTTTTTTTATTTGATTATTCTATAAGCTAATAAATTTGATATTGTACTTGAATTTATGCAAATGAGCCAAGCTCAGGACTGTAATCACTTAGTATAAAACCGTACATGTCCGACAACACAGCGAGGTGTTGGTATTAGTGTTGAACGTCGATATTTAACATCGCTAAAACCATTGAAAGGTAACATCGATATTAGAAAAATCGGTCCCAAACACATTGATGTTTTTCTTTGTGCATTGTCAGTAACAGCTGCATTGATATATTCTTTCCAATATTTTATCAATTTCTTTAGTTTATTAGCTAGATACTCACTAGTATACCGTTCTTCCAAAATAAAAACATTCAATGCTACATTTCATAGTTTATTTTCCTCATCTATAAAGTGGACAGTAAGTTGACGTAACTCCTCTTCTGGATGTCTGTCCATAAATCAGTTGTTAATAAGCAAAATTTCTGTTACAATGCTACATTGCATAATTTATTTTTCTCATCTATAAAGTGGACAGTGAAGCTAATGTAACTCCTCTTCTGGATGTCTGTCCATAAATCAGTTGTTAATAGTTTGATTTTGGATACCGTATTACCATATTTATCAGAAATTAGTCTTTTAATCGTTGGTCGAGAAGGAATTTTGTACGAAAATGCTATTGTCTTAAGATCCGATCCAAATACTTAATGGCTTATTGTCTGTACACACATAAATATAAGAGCTTGATTTATCTTATTTTCTCCTGATTCACCTGATTTGAACTCCTCAATGCTCCTAAACATCACAGAAATTTTTCTGTTTTCCTGGGAGAGGTGGTGATGATGATGCTTTGTCAGTGTCTTGATAACATTTTTCTTCCTTTGCAAGTCTTTCTGAATTCCAAGATGTTGTGGATGTTTGCTTTCAAAATGACACCTTAAATTCGTGGTATTGCCACTAGTTTTCAGTTTTTTTGAATAATATATGCAAGTTGCAGAATTAGTTTTATTTTTAGTAAAATGTTGCCATAGTAAGGTTTTCGGAAGCATACTTACTGAGCTACAAAGGTATAAATATTTTGAAATTAAAAAAAAACCGAAAACATTTCAAATATTAATTAAGTGACGATAATAAAGTGTCTCTCTCGTGGCAAAGATAAGCACTAAATCAATATTTCCAGATGGATTGTTCGATTTTACTAATGCAAAACTAAAAAATTAAATAAAATCATCACCAATTATAAAAAATTCCATTTATATCACCTCATTTTCTGCTGATTCACCTGATTTGAACTCCACAATGCTCCTAAACATCTTAGAAATTTTTCTTTGTTTTCCTGGGAGAGATTGTGAGAAGTCTTTCTGAATTCCAAGATGTTGTGGATGTTTGCTTTCAAAATGACACCTTAAATTCGTGGTATTGCCACTAGTTTTCAGTTTTTTTGAATAATATATGCAAGTTGCAGAATTAGTTTTATTTTTAGTAAAATGTTGCCATAGTAAGGTTTTCGGAAGCATACTTACTGAGCTACAAAGGTATAAATATTTTGAAATTAAAAAAAAACCGAAAACATTTCAAATATTAATTAAGTGACGATAATAAAGTGTCTCTCTCGTGGCAAAGATAAGCACTAAATCAATATTTCCAGATGGATTGTTCGATTTTACTAATGCAAAACTAAAAAATTAAATAAAATCATCACCAATTATAAAAAATTCCATTTACAAAAATATTATGTAATATTACTTAACCCAAACGTCAATTCTACTATATAAACAGAAAAACATCGATGTCTAAAACATTGAACATAGATATCAAAACATTGATGTTTGATGTTCAACACTACTTTTGACTACTATTTTTGTGCAAGTTAGCCTTGCAGTAAGTAAACACTGAATTTGTTTGTTGGAATGGTTTCATACTGAAGCATAAAAGCAATACACATTTGTTTATAGCACATTCTATGAGAAGGAAGTTATGTTAAAATATTATAGTAGTGGAAAAAAATTATTACATAACTATTCAATAAGTAGCATATTCAGCTACTTATGGAATAGTGATGCAATAATTGGATGTCTGGGATATGATATTCTATGGTTGCATTTTCTAACATCAGAAGGTCTTTTTATTATCCCTTTGAAAAAGATATTGTCTTTTATATATAAGACAGGATTTCATACAGAATGATTTTGTTAGAGGTGCACAATAAATCATTAGATGATTGCAGTGCTGGGGCTGTTTTCTGTCCCCTTTCCAACTTAATTCATGCTCATTAATTTTATCTAGTCATTATGTTTATTAGGACATATTTGTTATATCAACTTTTGACATTATTGATTTTCAACTTACATAGAATTTTTCAAAATGAACTAACTGTATAAATAAAGGACTTACTATATTTCAAGCTAACAAATTGCCTAACCAAAATACATATTGGATTCCTTTACTTATAAACATCTGAGTTCCAAATATTTGCACAAACAAACATGCCATTTTATTTTCAAAAAATTTTTCAAATAGGTCAAAAATTGTATAAGAATTTTAACATTATTTGAATCCATCATACTATTACACTACTCCATTTTGTAAAGACTAAAGTTTGAGCATTTCAAGCAGGGAAAGAAAAACTATGTTTTCAGAAAATCAAAACTCTTTTTATTAAATAAAGCACTTTCGGCTCTATCAAGCCCTCTTCAGTATTTAAGAACAATAAGCAAAACAACGGTTGATACTAAACAGTTGTGTTCTAAATTCTAACATTCTAAAAAATCTTTTAAACAAATTTTTAAAAAAGTTCTTAGCATGTTCTTTCAGCGTAGTACTATCAATCTACAGTCTTAGCCCATTAATACATTTAGTAGACTAGTACTATTATTAAAACCTATGAAAGTAATACACTTCTTTCTATTTTCAATATTCACTCATTTTTTGCAGCCCTTTCTTACCCTTTGTATCTCCATCTTCTCTTTTTGACAAAATTCCCAAGCTAGGCTTATCTTCTCCTGTTCATTGTAATTAATAATATTCTTTCCTGACGCTTTCTTAGTGAATATTTCTATAGCTTCTGCTATCTTAAGCCTTTCTGGGTCTTCTATAATACTTACCATTTTTGTTTCTTCCCATTTGGGTGTAGCTTCGAAACTCATGAGTCTTTGTGCTAGCGCCATAGTGCCTTTCTCCTTTTCTTGGTCTGTCTTGTGTTCTTAGAGCCTTCTGTTTATAGATCTAGAAGTGGATCCTATGTATAGTTCTTCTCTTTTAGTATCTTTATTGTCTATTAATATTTCATTTACACCTGGCATGTTTAAGGGTTTTCTCCTGTCTTTGTCATTTCTAATCATATTGAATATGGTGTTCCTCCTCGAAAAAAACCACCTTTCTTCCTGCTGCCTTCTGTATCTTTCTCTTATATTTCATAATAAATGGATTTGTTTCTATAGTGTAGGGGCTGCTCACTTCGTTACCATCCACATCATCTTTAGCCTGATTATTATTTATGCTTCCTTTTTTATTCTCTATACTTTTCCAAATTTTTAATATAACATTATGGTGGTATCCATGTGTTTCTGCTTGTTTTATAATCCATCCCAGTTCTTCTCTGGCACTCTCCCATGTACCACAGTGTGTAGTAATCCTATTAAGGAGGGCTCTGAATAATTTTAACATTATAATAAAATTGTCTAGCAACAAAATGTAATATAAAATTACATAATTAATTGATGTTTTATAATAGTATTTCAAGATATTGGAGCTTCTATCAAAACTTTTCACTTTATAATTTAATATTTGTATTCAATTCTTTGAATAAGAAACTTCTAATTAATTCAAATAATAGTATATACAGTATGAGGGTCAGCTGATAAGTTCCGGACCTGATAATGAAAACAACATTTTTTTTAATTTTTTTTTTTGGTTTTATTTCTCAACATAATCACCAGAAAGGCTAATAAATTTTTCATATCGGAGCTCCAATTTTAGTTATACCATCTTTATAATGCAAAACATCGAGCTCCTTAAAATAGCTATTTACAGCATCAATAACTGCCTCATTGCTCTCAAATCATTGTCCACTAAGCTGTTTTTTGAGGCTAAGAAACAGGTAGTAGTTTCTGGGTACTAAATCTGGCAAATAAGGTGAATGGGGAAGCAATTCGAATTTTAATTTGTTAATTTTAGCCATTGCAACGATTGACGAATGTGCTGGTGCATTGTCATGGTGAAACAAGATTTTTTTTTTGCTAGATGTGGTCATTTTTTTTTTACTTCGTCACTCAAATGCTGCAATAAATTTGCATAGTACTCACCATGATACTTTTACCCTTTTCAAGGTAATCAATAAAAATAATTCCTTTTGCATCCCAGAAAACACTTGCCATAACCTTGTTAGCTGACAAAATTGATTTTGCCTTCTTTGGAGTTGGTTCACTGGCTGCTGTCCATTGTTTTGACTGTTCTTTGCTTTCAGGAGTATAATGATGAACTCAAGTCTCATCCATAGTTACAAAACAATGCAAAAATTCATTGGGATTTCACTAGTAGAGTGCCAAATTCTCACTTGAAACGATTTTCCGCCTCAACTTTTGCTCAGGCGTTAGCAAGCGTGGCACCCATCTCGCACAGAGCTTATGCATACCCAAAATATTATTTAAAATATTACCTGCATATTCTTTTGATATTTTTACAGCCTCCACTATCTCAAACAACTTTAATCTGCGGTCTTCCAGCACGATTTTATGGATTTTTTTCAATCATTTCAGGAGTTGTCACCTCACGGGACATCTGGAGCAGGGCTCATCTTTCGTGCTCGTACGACCCATTTTAAATTCAGAAATCCACCTTTTCACCATTGTGTATGATGGAGAAGAGTCTTAGTGTGTTGTCCATTTCCTTTTTGATTTCAGAAGGTGTTAAACCTTTTATATAAAAGTATTTTATAACTGCACGTTTTTCCAAATCTTCCATTTTCATGAAAATCTCAATAATGTCTTGATCAAAATGTTGTTAAACAAATACTAACCAAGCTACTGACCTAAAACTGTATATATAAGCTAGTTAAGAATAGTACTATAGAATGCCAGCACAAAATTACATTAGTGACGCCATCTGTGTGTCAGGCCCAGGACTTATCAGCCGACCTCATATACAATATGATATACAGTAGAACTTCGGTATCTTGAATCTCACAGGAACAAAAAAAAATTTGACATAAACAGTTTTCAAGATATTGAGATTCAGTTTTAAATAAAGATTTTTATGTCAATAATACACACCATAGTTTTTAATGTTATATAAGACATCTTTTGTCCATGAAAATTAGCATCTAAATACTCCTGCATCTTTAAATCAAAAGTTGAAAATATCACTGAATAAACATGATCATATTGGCAAAAACTTATTGTCAAAAATTTTTTTCCACATATCAAGGATTTTGAGATAAAGATGTTCGAGATAACAAGGTTACATTGTATATAGTGTAAAAGTAAAATTTGAGTTATATACTCTTTCAATTATGAACAAAACTTATGAATGTATTGTGTTCATAACTAGAGGAATAGTTATATTTACATAACCTATAACAATTAATTTCAAACTTATTAGCCTGATAGTTTTTATCCAGAAGAGAGTTTGAAACTCTTCTTCCACTTCATTTTACTTTATATTGAATAGAATGAGTTGATGTTTTATCTGAAGAAATTTTTTAAATATGAATTATTTAAATATTACAAGTGATTGCATATAATGTTTCATATATAAAACATGAACAATTTTATACAAGCACATTAAAAATATACAATGATTTACTTCTGTTTCAATCTCTACACATCTTCAGAATTACATATTATTCTAATCAGCACTTCGGTAGGAAATTTCACTTAAAAAAATTTAGTACATATTTTACATTTACATGTTTAACGTAATAAATTTTTTTAAATGAAATGTTCCTACTGAAATGCTGATTAGAGTAATATGTAATAATAAGTATAATGAAATTTTATGATTAAAAAAAATAACAAAAAGCTTTTGTTGTTATAAATTACTAATTACAGTGTAATTTCCTTATCATTATATCACTTTTTAAATGGAACAATATTAAAATTATAGTTTCCAATAAATATTTTAATATTTTTATAGTATATAGAATTTTGATATATTAGATTGATCATAATTCCGTAGCGTTCTGATTTGGCCTGGCAATACTGCATTGCTGTTCATTTGTTTATCGATGGAAAAAGACAGAAATTGAAGTCAAATAAGAAAAAGTATACAAACATAAATATGAAGTAAACTATGATAATTTAAAGCAAAATTTATAATGAGAGAAATTGATGTCAAATAAGAAAAAGTATACAAACATAAATAGGAAGTAAACTATAATAATTTAAAGCAAAATTTATAATGAGATTGGGATTAGGTTTTCTAAAAGACGCAATTAAAGATTCGAAGCGAGAGAAAATAGTAACTAAAAGACATGATTAAAGATTCGAAACGAGAGAAAATAATAACGGCGACTTCTGACGCGGGAATTCGCACATGCGCAGAAACATGGACTCCACACGCTTATTCCTTTTTTATACTGTAAATGATGATGATACTTGATAAGATTAATAAAGTTTAAAATTTACTTGATGATTTACAAGATTTACATCATCTTAAGCTTAAGATGATAGAAGATAGGGATATAAAGTTGGTATTATGTTTATCAATGGTGATCTTCCCAGGAATCCTTATTATGATGATACTTGATAAGATTAATAAAGTTTAAAATTTACATGATGATTTACAAGATTTACATCATCTTAAGCTTAAGATGATGGAAGATAGGGATATAAAGTTGGTATTATGTTTATCAATGGTGATCTTCCCAGGAATCCTTTTAACTTGAATGTTAGAAATTTGATAGGGCCTATATAGAGAATTTTAAAATGTTAAAATGGATTTATGTATCGCACTGCTATTGAATTTAATAGATTTTTCTATTACTCATTTATGCTATTTTTTGTCTGTTATGTGGAAAACTTTTCTTAGCCATAATAAGGGATAAATTTAATTAAGTAAAGAAAAACACTAAAATATCAACACTTGTTGGGACTCTACGGTACCCATGTGAGCTGGGCCAACTGGATTGCTGCTGGAGCGAGGCTATGCGCAGGGTTTTGTGCGCCGCGAGTCACGTGCGCTCCATGCACTCCGTGCGTGTGTGTTCGTGAACCGAGACGTTCGTGATCCGAGGTATCACTGTATATTATGATGATACTTGATAAGATTAATAAAGTTTAAAATTTACATGATGATTTACAAGATTTACATCATCTTAAGCTTAAGATGATGGAAGATAGGGATATAAAGTTGGTATTATGTTTATCAATGGTGATCTTCCCAGGAATCCTTTTAACTTGAATGTTAGAAATTTGATAGGGCCTATATAGAGAATTTTAAAATGTTAAAATGGATTTATGTATCGCACTGCTATTGAATTTAATAGATTTTTCTATTACTCATTTATGCTATTTTTTGTCTGTTATGGAGGTTGGATTATATCTTGATTATTTATGCTATAATCAACTGTTTTGCTTTATCATTATTTGTATGATTTTTATAGATAAATAATAATAATATTTGACAAATTATTGTAAAGTGTATGCCCATATCCCTTCATATTGCGCCATCACACTTGACTTGATATACAGTACTATAGTATTATTTTATATTTTAAGTCATTATTAGAAAAAAAAAAATTCAATTTAAATATTATTCTAGAAGCAGTTAAGTTATTTAATATTAATGTAATGTACAGTAATACCTCGACTTACGATTCGCTTACATGAGCCGTGATGCTTTTAAATATTATATTTGTAAAATATTTTTTGTAAGTTTGGTATAAAAATATCTCAATTATTTTTTGAAATATGCATATATAACTGTTAATGTGATAAAGACCGCTTATTCGTGATAATATTAAAGATCTACGTAATAATAATTAGGAAAAAACTGACGACAGCATCGGAAATCAGTATTGATTCTATGGGAGAGTGTAGTAATCCCAAGAACGTTTTAACGTGCTCGAGTAATCCTATAGTAATAAGATTAATGCAGAATCCCATAGACTTAATACTGACTTCCGATGCTGTCGTCAAGTATAGTTATATCTAAGCAACTGATGATGACAAATCGAAAACCGAATTACAAAACCACTCACAAGAAAATTGTTTTTTTTTTTTATATATATATTTATTTAATGGAAGATGATTTTTATAAAAAGCATGTAAAAACCAAATATTTCAAAAATAAAGTTACTAATTGCACACGAATGCATATTTTTTTTTTCAAAATTTCTGAATCTGGGAACGGATTAATTGATTTTCCCACAAGATAAAATGAAAACTGGGTTTCAAGATACGAACTTTTCGAGTTACGAATCGCGGACAGGAATGAATTAAGTTTGTAAGTCGAAGTACCACTTGTAATTATTTATTTATTTCAAGATTACAATGTTGATTTTTGATGTAGCTTTAGAATAACTAGACAAAAATATTAAAAGAAGGAAAATATATTTATTTTCTTTATTAGTATACATGAAATATTTAATAAAATTGTCTTTAAAATTATATTATTAATAAATAAGAGAATTTATGTAACGATTTTTATTTCTAAAATTATTTAAAAAATGTTTTTCCCAATAGAATATTCAGCAAACTTTATTTAATGAATATATTTATTTACATTTCTTGTATACACAAACAATAATCATGCTATAATTAATCGATACAGTGAACATAAAAAAATACGGTGAAGTATATAAAATATGAAGTGTGTATGTAAAATATATAAAATGTGACGTGTATGGTGAAAAACTGATATGTCAATAAAAATTTATAAAGAATACAGACTTTCTATGCAATTTATCAAAGATTAACATTTTTCACTTCCGTTTGCTCCATTCGGTAGGATTGGCGCTGAGTGGAATGCTTATTCTTCTTTCTAACCATAAATGAATCCACAAAGAACAGAATTGCTGTTATATAAGCTAGAATGGCTCCTAAAATTCCCAAACCAAATGACCACGATAAATAGTTATGTTCGGGATAAGGCATCCAATCTCTTCCATCTCCTAAAGCTCCAAATATGATGACGGCCAAAGTGCAGCATATTGCTATAATAAAAAAATATATATATTTTTTATTATACTTAAATTATTATTTCATAATAATTTATATATATACTATATCACAATTTCCATTTTCTCTTGAAATTACTTCATTTTTACAAAAATTAGAAAAAGATCTTAAAAATCTAGACAATTAAAATACCAGAACTATGTGAAAAATTTTAATAGCATCTATAAAACTTTTTAATATTTTGCATAATGTAAAATATAGAGCATTAGCATATACAGCAATAGAGTTTTCACAACATTATGCAAAAAAACTCTATTGTTCTAAGTACAGTATATTATTTATAACTGATAATGTTATATATCAGGTCATCCCAAAAGTAGTGTCGTTTTTTTTATACTGTACTTGTTCAAACGTGTCTCAGCTTGTCTAAACATGAATGAAGCTTTCACACACATTGGAAGTGTGTAATTGATTCAAAGGAAGAATATATACAGTATTACCCCGAAGTTACGCGATAGATGGGACCGACGAAAATCGCGTAAGTCGGGGTACAACTTTGCATATAAATACATATAAATTTGGTTTAATTGGGACCAAGGACTAACAAAACCACTAGTTTAGAAGAAAAATATTTAATAAAATTGCAGTTCTTTATACATATTAATAAAAAATATTAAAAAAATAAACGAGTTACGTAAGAAATTATTCACTTTTACTTAATTATCACACCATAATTTCAGCACTTTTTTCCATCTCAGTAATAATACCATAACGTTTACGAATTATGCTTGAGTTCAAGGATTGAGCATTTTTCACCATATCGAGAATTCTTTCATTATCCTTTATGATTATTTTTTCTGTGGATTCTGGTAGCTTAAACTTCATTGCCAATTCACAAATTTTCATTCTGTTATCAAAATCCTTGATAATGTTAACTTTACATTCAAAAGATATCCTAATCCTTTTCTTATTAGGTGCAGGAGAATTAGGTTTACTTCGTTTGCACGACATAGTTTTTTAAGAGTTTAGAAAACATATAACAAAACAACCTTAACTTTCGATCGTAATCGTGCACGTAGAGTTCGCGCGAAACGCGTGCAATGCGTATCATAGCAAGATAGCGTGCAACAGTGTTGCCAAACGAAAAAATCAAGAACCGCGTAAATCCGAGTTCGCGTAAATCGGGATATTATTGTATTTAATTAAATTAAAAAGTGATTTATCTTTTATATCTTTTCAAAATTTAATGCTAAAAATATTACTTTTAGGAATGACCTGAAATGTATATTTAAAATTTTAATTATTATAAAGTAAAAATGTAATTATTCAACATTTAACAGAATATTTTACGTGCTTAATAAATGCAAATAGTTTATTAGGTCACTGTCCCACTTTTTGAACAAATATATGGTCACTTTTACATATACTCTAGTGCACATTGATTTGTAAAGTATAATTAAGCTATTAATAATTGTATTATAATCTTAACAGCATAATATCTCAAATTATGAAAGATCTCTCATACTCTTCTAACAAAATTATAGATTATCATGACTGAAAACCAAATAAATTTTAGATTATGTCTTTATCTTTAGAAATTTTATCATTTTTTAATATAAAAATCGAACTTTCTTTTTAAAGTAAATGATAACTGGTATTTTTAATAAATTAGTAGGTGAGCTTGGTGTTGTAAAAATAGCACGAATCTACACTTACATTTTTATTAATTTATTACCTATTTTCTTATCTTCGTAGCTATTTAAAAAATTATGAATCATTTCGTTCATTGTCAGACAAAGGAAACTAATCAATTTAATTAATTGACAGGTTTATAAAATTTTAACTGAAAAATCAAGTTATAAACTTGATTAAAGATCTAACTTTACGCTTAGATTTAAATCTAAAAATATAAGAGATTTTTTTTGTAATGATTTCTAATACAATGTCATTTTTTTATATAAGTTTATCGAAATAATATAAAAAATACTCTATTTAAATATTTTAATAAAATATTAGTATACAGGGTGTCCCAGAAGTGAACGATCAAACGAAGTGAGGTGATGAGATAGGTCATTTCCAATCAAAATAATTATATAGGGTGCGTTTTTAAATTCAACACTCTCCATCAGTGATGTAAACCACCTTCATTAAATTGTTTGTAAATTTACATATTCCTTTGTTGAATACTTCCATTTTGTTGGCTTCGGGGATGAGTGTAACTCGATATCATCATAGATTGTTAAATGGGGATTATGGACAAGAGGTGGTGAGCTTAGTATTACGTTATTTTTAGGGATCTATTTTACTTTGTTTCAGGCTTTTGAGTATTATGAGGCTGCTTTTAGTATTTCTGATTATGTTTATGGTTCTACTTTTTTATGGCAACTGGATTTCACGGTTTACATGTTTTAATTGGAAGAACTTTTTTGAGAGTTTGTTTAGCTACTTCGGATGATTAGCCTCCATTTTTCTAGACCAGTGACGTCACTGATATATTCAACACTAATTCACAATGAACTCATCACATCAACCATAGTATTTGTTCGGTTGACGCTAATGGATAGAGACTTTGACATCATTTTTAAGATGGCTGCTTCCGTGCGAAAAATAAATCTAAAAGCTGGAGAATCAGTTTATGCTCTGTCTGTTGATAATTCTACAGCAGATATTTTTCTTTGCATTTGAAAAAACAATGGAATATTATTTCCTACATCGGTATTAAAAAATTTACTAGCAATAGAAGATAAAATAACATCCAAATGGTCAGCCATCTTGATGCGCAAGGGTTGAATTTAAAAACAGACGCTTTAGCATCCACCAATTGATTGTAATGACATCATTTTAGATGTATATCAGAAGATGGAAGAACAGATCTTGCTGTTACTAGAAGAATCCAACAAGCCGGACACTTCTATCAGGGAGTGAGGGGATTGATTTGGGATAAAGAAGTGAAGAAGTGCCAAGGAAAGCCAAACTCTGCATCTTCCGACAGTATTTTGTTCCAATTTTGTTATATGCAGCAGAAACATGGACCCTAATCAATAGAAAAAAAGTCAACTAGAGACAAATGAAATGAAAATAATCCGAAACATTTGTGAAAAGACAAGAAGGGATAGAATCAAAAATGAAATCATCAGAGAAGAATTACATCAGGACAGTGTGGAAGATATTGTACAAAGATCCAGACTACGGTGATATGGCCATGTGAGAGGGATGGAGGCAGCGGCGCATTATGGCTTCATGAGGCCCCGGGCAAATTTGATTTTGGGAGGCCTCATGTACAGAGTTGAATTTTTCTTCGAGGGAAATTCCATGCCTCCGTACAGGGCCGCCAAGAGAAATCTTCGGGTCCGTGACAAGTCTGTGGTCCGGGCCTCATTTAAAATAGCCATATAAAACATCACTTTGGTTTAATATAAAAGCCAAATAAAACATTAAGCATTTAACAGTTATTTAAAAAATGCTAGCAATAAATTCAAAATTCCATACAATATACACACTATGTTATACATAAAAAAGTTTATTTTGGTACGACTGCTTTGGGTGCTTGTCGGCAGTCTGTGAACTATCGGACACGTTTTGTGACAATTCGGGCCCGACGGTCGGGCCCTTTTCGATGCAGGGCCCGTGACAAAAGTAAGGAATTTCACTCCCTCTCGGCGGCCCTGCTCCGGTATAATCTAACTATGTGTAATGTGATATAGGATTTTAAGATTGACAACTATAATGGCCCGTTCTACGGGGATGGTTTCTATTTTGAAATAAAAACAATAAAATTCAATTATACATTTGCTCTGGTTATTGTTGATTAATAGTAGATATCGTATACCGCGCTTATTTCTCCGCTGAAGTCCTTCAGCCTCTTCAGCAGAATAGGAGCGGAATGACATTCTAAGGTCCCAAAGAAAATATATTATGAAATAGGATCGTTGCCTAGCGCTGATTTGTACACGACATTGCGTCTGTCCTGCGCTAGAGTGTTTATATTTCATATGTTGCCATACGCCTGCGTCACATCTGCAATCTCTAGCGCTGATTTGTACACGACATTGCGTCTGCCCTGCGCTAGAGTGTTTATATTTCATATGTTGCCATACGCCTGCGTCACATCTGCAATCTAGGATCCCAGATATGAGATAGAAATTTAATTTCCGATTTATTTACTACAAAAATGAGTTTATAGAATATTGATTTGGGGACTTTGGGGCCCCCTGTTGATGGGGAAAAAGACCCCAGGCAATTGCCCTTTTTGTCCATAGGATAACGCGCCACTGGATGGAGGAAGAAAGAATACCATTACAGATGTTCAGTTTGAAGTTCCAAGGAAAACGTCCTAGGGGACGACCAAGAGATAGATGGGAAGACATTATTCAAATGAATGTGGAGCTCAGAAGTGTAAAATGGAATACTGTAAAAGAGGAAAACTGGTGGGAGGATAGAAAAAAGTGGAATAATTTCTTGTACAAGACTCATACCCATCCTATGCAGGAATCAGTGGTGGAGAGTGTTGAATTTAAATCGCACCCATATGTAGTTATCCAATTTGTTGATAGTTCAAAAGTTATTTCAAAAATTGTATATTTTCCCGAAATCGCCATGCAATAACTAAAATTATTTATTTATAAAAAAATATGAAGCATTTGGCTAATCTTTTAAATATGATCCAGAAGACTGTATCTTCCTAATAAAAGTATTTTTATGATTTCTGTTATTTTCAATCAAATAATAAAAATGGTTTTTCTGAATACTTGTTTCTAAAAAATTTTGGCTCCCAAAAGTGGATGATTAAATGAAGTAAGGTGATGGGAGAGGTCATTTTCAGGATTATTCAGAAAATTTTTTTGCAACTAAGTCGATGTTATTAAAAAATATATTTTACAAAATTTCGAATGTTAAAGTTGCTGGTTAAACTCTTGAAATTTTGTAAAATATATTTTTTAACAATCATGACTTAATTGCAACAAAAATTTGTTCTAAGTAATCCTAAAAATGACTTCTCTCATCATCTTATTTCATTTGATCATTCACTTTTGGGACCCAAAAATTTTTAGAAAGTATTCAGAAAAATCATTTTTATTATTTGATCGAAAATAGTAAAGTTCATAAAAAATGCTTTTATTAGAAAGATACAGTCTTCTGGATCATATTTAAAAAATTAACCAAATGCTTCATATTTTTTATATAAATAAATAATTTTTTAATGATTGCACTAGGCGATTCCAGGGAAAAATACAAATTTTGAACTATCAATAAATTGGATAGCCACATATATGGTTATTTTGATTGAAAATTACTTCTCCTATCACCTCACTTCATTTGATTATCCACTTCTGGGATATCCTTCTATATTAAAAGTAGAGCGCACAAATTTTCGAGTCTGAATTCAAGTTTTATCTTTAATGATATTTTTTATGATGATATTAAATTTACTTAATATAAGTAAATTTAATATCATCTTTTTCTTGTATTGTGATATTTCCTTCACAATACAAGAAAAAGGGTCACCAGTATCTGTTTCTATATTTTTATATAAAATTTTATAAACTTAATTTATTAATAAATTCATACTTTTTTCTGATTTTAAATTATTACTAACAAATAAAGAATTTTAATGATAAGAATCAAGTAAGTAAATTCAACATTTATGATTTTGATAAGTAGAATAAAATAGCCTGCAAAAGATTTTTGATTCAAATATTCTTAATTTTTATTAAATATAACAAAAACAATAAAAAATTATATATATACATAATAGCAAACTCCATTATAAGTGCAATTGGTGAAATGCTCGCTTAACTACAGAAAAAAAAGGAAATTTTTTAATAGCAACAATTTTAATATGTCAGATTATAAAGCATAAAATTAGAAACGTACCGGATTATTAAGTATTAAATTTAAGAACGTGCCGGATTACATAGATTATATTACAATTCGAAAATTTCGAGAGTCGAATTTTATTTTGAAAATTCTCTCTCTCTCTCTCTCTCTCTATTCGAATTTTGAAGAGTTCGCATATTTCTAATTTAAAAGTTAAACAAGATACTAATTCATTTACAAATATATAAACAAAAACATTATTAAATAGAAGTGTACTGAACTATAGTTAGTTTCTATATTATATAAAAATATAGTATTATATACTCAAAATACAAATTATTCTTTCTATTAATTTTCACGAATGTTATATTACTCAAGAAATCAAAATTTATATGATTCATTTTTAAATATTTCAATGTTTTTATTCATCAGAAATTCAGAAATAATAATAAAACAATAAATCTTCATAAATAAATTGGTCCAAATTCTTAAACAGCAGTTGAATTAAACTTTTTACCTTGATTTTTTTTTTAATTCAGTTTTAATGATACTGAAAAAGATGAAAATGTATAGAAGATGTTTACAATTCCATACATTTTCAATTAAGAACTATTTACAGTCTTTATTAATATTGTAATTATGATTTTGAAACATTATGAATATAGGCAAATTTTTTAATATTTAGAATATGAATATCAAATATTGTTTACATAAAATTTATTAATTAAAATTTTCATTATATTTTATTAATATTCTATTTAGAATAACTTTTTTTTTTAAGTTTAAAAGCTTAATATTTTAATTCATAAACTAAACAATATACTGTACCTATTATTATATAATAATATTTTGTATATTTATAATATATAATATGTTATTTTTAAATAATAATATTATGCATAATTTTTTACATATAATAAATTTTGTGTAATATATTATTATGCTTTATGCCATATACTAATAACAAGCTTTAATCCTTAAAAATATATCATTAACTCTGTAGTGTGCATATCTTTTCATCTATACATATAAATAACTAGTTACATACACTACATTTAGCTTCTCTTATTCTTTATTTTAATGCATTAGTTTAGATTTTTTTATTTTTGTTAATAATAACATTCCTATAATTTTTTTTGTAAATATATGCTTGCTTTCATACAATAAGTGGATCCTGACATTGGATAAAAATGGTTTCGCCTGACCTAATTTTATTGTATTTTGTGTACATGTTGTATAATCCGGATGACACAAATATAAGTGTCTTTTCAATGCCGTATATCCACTTCACATGTTTTTATTTTTTATATTTATATTTGAAGGTTACGTTGCTGGTAATACCTCTCATTCTATGCTATAAGTGTCATTTTATATATACGTATATAAATATTTATTTCGCCAATAATTGCCATACGCTGTGCTTATTAGATCATTTTAGATAAATAATATTCTTCAATAGCAAAAAAATCACATATTTTGATGACTGTAAAAATGTATTCCATTCATTTCCTTTTTTCTTTTAAATATTTAGTAATCTAGTATATGTAGTTATTGTTTTCTTTCTTTGTAAATCATATTTTCCTTTGTCTCAATATATGATTTGTAAATTGTTTGCTACAGAATTAATTTTATTGAATGATTCTGATATTCAAAATTTGGCAAGATATAAAATATCCGTTTCATCGTATTGCCTTATTAGTTCTGCAACTGGTCCAAAAATATTTAACAAAAACATTATGAGAATAATTTAATTTTTTTATTTACGATTTAATTAATTCTACTTGAATAACTTTTATTTTTTTTATTAGTATAGATTTTTTTATTTTAAAACATATTTGAAATATTACCTGAAATATCTGAATAAATGTTATCTGATTTTTTTTTTTTTTTTCGTTTTTATTCGGATTTTCTATGGAATCCAATTTTCCATTTTTGTTTTACAGCATTAAATAAATGCACATCGTTTTAAAAGATTTTCCAATATAATGTAAAAAAATATGTTTTGTGAATATACTTTATGACTTTCATGCTTAATTTAATAAAAAAAAAAAAATTTAATGGCTTTTATGCTTCACTTAACGATCGATGTTTAATATGTAGATGAATCTTTATTCCTAATCAAACTTCTTATTACTATCCTTAAAATATATTGGTTCCTTCTAAGAATTCTGAATATAATGATAATAATAATGATAATATTCTGACTCCAATTAAAATTAATAATTATTATACTTTTATCAATAGTGTGCGAGGGGAGGCTAAAAAATTCTTACCTTCACCATATTGTATAAGTGTTATAAATCTGTAATTCTAAACAATGATAGGTTATTCTCTTATGAATAGGCATGACGTTTTTTTGTTTTGACAGGTCCTATTTAACCGGAGTTAGAAGCGTGATAGTAGAAGATGTCATGATGGACAAAACTGAGTATCTAGCCGTAAAGCCGTAAAAGTTACGGTTCCTCCATCTTCAAGGGAAAACTATATAAACAATCCACGACGAGATGTCAGCTGTGTGGCAATTGGATGTCCATTATATGAGACTGAAACGATGGAAATAGGAATTCAAATGTGGTCGTATCAGACTACAGGATGACTCAAGAGAAGGCCGTTCATGAAGGTTATTTTCTGTATTTTGGGATACAAAGATGTCATATTGACAGATTTCTTACAAAAGGGATCGACAATAATCAGATACTACGGGAATTTGCTACAAAAGTTACGGGATAATATCAAGGAAACAGATATGATTTGCTGTCAAAGGACCTGTTGCTGCTAGCTGACACTGCACTTGCTCGCCGAGCTGCAGGAATAATCACTTTTATGCACAAATATGGCTATGGAACTTTGCTCTATCACCTGTATTCTCCGATTTTACATCTTCAGACTTGTTTCTGTTTCGTAATATGAAAAAACATTTATGTGGAAGAAGTTTGTTTGATTATGATGAGATCATAACTGTTTGGAGAGCTGATTTGTCTACAAATCTGCCGACTTCTACAAAGATAGGATTAAACAACTGTTCCACAGATGCTAGAAGTGTGCGGCTCTAGGAGGTGGATATGTAGAGAAGGAAAAGTTGGAAGATCAAATTTAAAGATCTCTAGCACAAAAGCATCATGATGAGAGTAAGAACTTTTTGCCTCTCCTCGTATAGTAAACTCTTAATAATCCCAATTAACTGGAAGAATACTTATTATAATCAGAATAATTTAAAACAACGATTCCTAACTTTTAGTTCACTTGCGTGCCCCTTGGCAGCTATTTCCATAAATTGTACCCTTAATAATTAATTAAATACATAATTTTCCGCCATTGTTTAATTTTTTTTCGCATATTCCCGAACTTTCAGGCACTTACTCCAAGTTAAAAACACGATTAGGCAATATATAAATGTTTTTAAATCTAACAAGTAAGTTCGTAAGAAGATCAAATTTTTCACAGTTCAGCAACATTTAATATTTATTGTATTGGTGTTATATTGATGTTAGATTGGATTACAAATACGGTGAAAATAAATAAAATTTAAAATAATATTGCATCTATATCGTTTCCAAAATTTTATGTAACTACAAACTTGTTTTATTCAGTACATTTCTTTCAGCTCAGTGATAAAATTGCATGAATAAAATCAATGGAAAAAAAAAATATATGTATATATATATATATATACAGTATATATAAAGATTATTATTAATATTAAATTTATTATTAGCTTATGATATTTTAAATATTGTATATTTAGAATCATGAAATTATTCTTAAATTTTTTAAGTATCGGTATTTTTCACGAGGACCAGTATCAGGCCGCGACCTACACTTTGGGAAATGATAGAGCATATAGCATTCCCCAAAGAATATACAGAGTGAAGAAAAACTTCGTCGTAAAATTTTGTGTACTGATAGGAGATCTCGAAACAAGTCGAAAATGTCTAATGAACATATGGTCTAAATAGCATCATTTTCGAGTTATAACCCTTTAAATCTAGCCAATCACCATAGAGTACACGAAGTGTCGCGTTGCCAAAGCGCGTCGCATTGCGTCGCTCTCCTACTGACTACCGGGTTGAAGGCGAGCGAAGCAATGTGATACTTTGAATGTTTACAATGTTTGGCAACGCGACGCGTAGAGACGCTTTGTAAACTAGATGGTGATTGGCTATCTTTAAAGAGTTATAACTCGAAAATGATGCTATTTAGACCATATGTTCATTAGACATTTTCGATTTTGTTTCGAAGTTTCCTGTCAGTACACAATATATTACGAAGAAGTTTTTCTTCACCCTGTATAGCACTATACGTATATCTATTTATGTAGTCAGAAAGAAATGCAATTCTTTCTTATATGAATTTTTAAATATCTTTTAAAAATAATTTTAAACTATAATTGAATAACAATTAAATCGAAATAAAATGTTATAACTGAGAAAATCATTCAGAATTATGCTATTCAAAGTAACCTGATATATTATCTGCATAAATATACATAAGCAGATAATAATAATATTAATGTTAATTCTCTAACTTCTACTTCCATTGAATTTTTAAGTTTTACTAATTAAGCAATCAATAAAAAATTTTCTAAGTTACTACTATGTTAATTGCATATTTAAAAAAATATACAATTAAATAAAATCCAATACATGAATTTTCTAAAATCCATTAGTTAATAATTTAACTATTATTAGAATGAGTTCTTATAAATACAGTATTGCTATAAGATCTTGCTGAAACTATCAAAAAATAAGAAATATCATATTTCACCTAAATGAAACTGTTGAAAATTACTTTGTTTTATTAATAACTTTATAATAAATTCTAATTCAAAATTTTTTTAACAACGTCACGTTTACTACATTTTATCCGCTTTCCTGCATTATATCCGCTTTCCTGCATTATCCCATTTCTCTCTGTGTAATTATATTTAAATGTAGATGATATGTATATTTTATGAGACAATTTAAATAGAATTATACAGGAAGTCATCTTATCTATCTGTTTAAAAAACCGAAAAATTATTATTGTTTCCTAACTCAAAAATATAAATGACTTTGTACTGATACCATGATTTAATGAGAACAAAATTCAAATTACATCTTGAAAACAAATTTAATTACTGTATTATTTCCTCAATCTGTAAAATTTCCGAACTGTTAAATCTTTAGAAGTGACAGAATTTCTATTATTTTTATTATTAAAAATAGAACAAAACGTTTTGAAAAGTTAACAGTTCAATTTTTACATTCTACTGTTAAGAGTTTTTAAACATAAATTTATATTTGATTTAATAATTTTAATTGGCACTGGCCTAATTGTAGTAATCTCAAGAATCATCGTTCACTGTTGCCAAATCTCCTTTGTTGGCTGCTGAGTATGTAAAAAATTTATCTTAACAATATACAATAACGTAATTTCCGGCTTTGATATTTTAGGTTAGATTTAAAGTATAACGTGAGTAAAGCTTAACGTAATATAGAAGCCAAATTTTTCAGTTTATACTTGATGTTTTTATGTAATCATAGGCATGTACAGTACTGAATTAATTTAATGTAATTTACTGTACAATATGCAGGCTTATAAGGTAACCTCCTACAAATTATAATTATTTTATTGGGGTTACAACGAACTACACTAAACAGCTTACTTATTGCATATTATAAAGTGACCAACAGTCCCAAATTTTGAGATGCTGTCCCCTATTCGTGTTCATCCGTTCTGATGTTATGAATTATATTTATTTTTGGCGATTTTAATGTAAAGATATAAATTTTATTATACTCTAAAGTTATTTCTTTATCTCTGAATTTTGATCCTTTCTTTGGCATACTTCCTTTTTTTTTTTTATTGATTTTCCTTATTTCTTCAAGAAAACCCTGCTTTAATGAGCTTTATTTTTCTGGAGGAAATTGCTATATTTAAGAAAATTCCTTTTAAAATAATCTTTTCTTGGGATGAAGATTCATAAATGGTGCACATTTGCAGGTCTTTCTTTATCCGAGATATAAAAATGTACATTCAACTTTATGAGGGATCAGAGGGGAGATGGAAAGACAAGTTATATAATGCAATTTATCATCATAATAGTTCTTATAGTGAATATCTTGGCTGCACACCTTATTTTAAGTTTTACCAAAAGACACCTAAGCTAAAAGCAGACAAATTGTTTGATAGAGATTTCAAGATAGAAGAAAAGCCCAGAACACCGCAGGAAATTGCACAGTACCGAAAACGAATTCAAAATCAAGCGAATAAAGGGAAAAGAAGACCCCCCCAAAAATTACAAAGGGAGACCTCATCTTAGTACAATTAAAGAAAATTGGAAAGAATCTTATGATATTTTAAATATTGTATATTTAGAATCATGAAATTATTCTTAAATTTTTTAAGTATCGGTATTTTTCACGAGGACCAGTATCAGGCCGCGACCTACACTTTGGGAAATGATAGAGCATATAGCATTCCCCAAAGAATATACAGAGTGAAGAAAAACTTCGTCGTAAAATTTTGTGTACTGATAGGAGATCTCGAAACAAGTCGAAAATGTCTAATGAACATATGGTCTAAATAGCATCATTTTCGAGTTATAACCCTTTAAATCTAGCCAATCACCATAGAGTACACGAAGTGTCGCGTTGCCAAAGCGCGTCGCATTGCGTCGCTCTCCTACTGACTACCGGGTTGAAGGCGAGCGAAGCAATGTGATACTTTGAATGTTTACAATGTTTGGCAACGCGACGCGTAGAGACGCTTTGTAAACTAGATGGTGATTGGCTATCTTTAAAGAGTTATAACTCGAAAATGATGCTATTTAGACCATATGTTCATTAGACATTTTCGATTTTGTTTCGAAGTTTCCTGTCAGTACACAATATATTACGAAGAAGTTTTTCTTCACCCTGTATAGCACTATACGTATATCTATTTATGTAGTCAGAAAGAAATGCAATTCTTTCTTATATGAATTTTTAAATATCTTTTAAAAATAATTTTAAACTATAATTGAATAACAATTAAATCGAAATAAAATGTTATAACTGAGAAAATCATTCAGAATTATGCTATTCAAAGTAACCTGATATATTATCTGCATAAATATACATAAGCAGATAATAATAATATTAATGTTAATTCTCTAACTTCTACTTCCATTGAATTTTTAAGTTTTACTAATTAAGCAATCAATAAAAAATTTTCTAAGTTACTACTATGTTAATTGCATATTTAAAAAAATATACAATTAAATAAAATCCAATACATGAATTTTCTAAAATCCATTAGTTAATAATTTAACTATTATTAGAATGAGTTCTTATAAATACAGTATTGCTATAAGATCTTGCTGAAACTATCAAAAAATAAGAAATATCATATTTCACCTAAATGAAACTGTTGAAAATTACTTTGTTTTATTAATAACTTTATAATAAATTCTAATTCAAAATTTTTTTAACAACGTCACGTTTACTACATTTTATCCGCTTTCCTGCATTATATCCGCTTTCCTGCATTATCCCATTTCTCTCTGTGTAATTATATTTAAATGTAGATGATATGTATATTTTATGAGACAATTTAAATAGAATTATACAGGAAGTCATCTTATCTATCTGTTTAAAAAACCGAAAAATTATTATTGTTTCCTAACTCAAAAATATAAATGACTTTGTACTGATACCATGATTTAATGAGAACAAAATTCAAATTACATCTTGAAAACAAATTTAATTACTGTATTATTTCCTCAATCTGTAAAATTTCCGAACTGTTAAATCTTTAGAAGTGACAGAATTTCTATTATTTTTATTATTAAAAATAGAACAAAACGTTTTGAAAAGTTAACAGTTCAATTTTTACATTCTACTGTTAAGAGTTTTTAAACATAAATTTATATTTGATTTAATAATTTTAATTGGCACTGGCCTAATTGTAGTAATCTCAAGAATCATCGTTCACTGTTGCCAAATCTCCTTTGTTGGCTGCTGAGTATGTAAAAAATTTATCTTAACAATATACAATAACGTAATTTCCGGCTTTGATATTTTAGGTTAGATTTAAAGTATAACGTGAGTAAAGCTTAACGTAATATAGAAGCCAAATTTTTCAGTTTATACTTGATGTTTTTATGTAATCATAGGCATGTACAGTACTGAATTAATTTAATGTAATTTACTGTACAATATGCAGGCTTATAAGGTAACCTCCTACAAATTATAATTATTTTATTGGGGTTACAACGAACTACACTAAACAGCTTACTTATTGCATATTATAAAGTGACCAACAGTCCCAAATTTTGAGATGCTGTCCCCTATTCGTGTTCATCCGTTCTGATGTTATGAATTATATTTATTTTTGGCGATTTTAATGTAAAGATATAAATTTTATTATACTCTAAAGTTATTTCTTTATCTCTGAATTTTGATCCTTTCTTTGGCATACTTCCTTTTTTTTTTTTATTGATTTTCCTTATTTCTTCAAGAAAACCCTGCTTTAATGAGCTTTATTTTTCTGGAGGAAATTGCTATATTTAAGAAAATTCCTTTTAAAATAATCTTTTCTTGGGATGAAGATTCATAAATGGTGCACATTTGCAGGTCTTTCTTTCGGAAGAATTATTAGCCCTATCATAGTGAATTTTCTTATTTTACATATTTATTTCTATAAAGAGTTTCTTTAATGAACAGAAACGATTAAAAATTCTGATCGTATTCTAAAAAGTCTGATATCCTAAAAAATTTTTAGCAAAAGATTTCTTAATATAAAAAAAAAAATTATAAAAATGAGTCTCATTTATTTCCCATTAAAATATGATTTTTATCAAAATTATCCTTCTAAACTTAACTTTTTAAAGATGTTTAATAAAGAATATTAAGAAAGTGACTAGTAAACTATTTCAGTAAAAGCTGAGATAATTTGCCATTTTCTTCACTTCTTAACAATTTGAATAAATGAAATCTTATGATTAAATGTAAATATTATTTAATAATGCATTCACATCTTTGCTGTACTATATTTTAATATTAGAAAAGAAAAGTAGGACATTTAATTAGCACAAATAAGACAGCATTCAAAACTGTAGGATCCCGCATAAAAATAAAGTATTTTATATTGCACTTGCCCCACTTTTATTTAATTGAGAACTGTGACGTCGTAAAAATTAACATAATTAATTCACAAGCATTATTATTTTTATATCAGTACTTATCAAATTAATTAGGTGCATTCATTTCTTATAGTCATATATTCGTTGTAAATAATTCATAATGAAAAAGAAAGTAATAAATGTTATTACTATTAATAATTAGAATATTAAATTATAATTTTTAACTGAATAGAATGTTGTAAACTGGATATATTAAGATATTGATTATAAAGCACCAAATTAGAAAAGTGCGGATTATAAAGTATCAAATTTGAGAAAGTGTCGGTTTACATGTATCATACTGCAATTCGAAAATTTTTATATTTTTTGCAAAAATTATTGTTATTTTCGCACACAATTTAATTATTATAATCTAATAATATGTTGTTAAATAATCATTTAACACCATATTATTAGATTATAATAATTAAATTGTGTGCGAAAATAACAATAATTTTTGCAAAAAATAATAAAATTTTCGAATTGTAGTATGATACATGTAATCCGATACTTTATTACATTTGATACTTTATAATACGGTACTTTTCTAATTTGGTGCTTTATAATCCGACATCTTAATATATCCGTAATCCAGTTTACAAGCATTTTATTCAGTTAAAAATACTGTTATTAAATAATCATTTAAGGATTACCTGCAAAAAGCACGACAACACCAACTCCAATAGCCATTCCTTGCTTTCCACTTCTCATACATGCCAATAAAATTATGGTCATTATTCCAGCTATCAGTAAAGCTACTAATCCTAGTGTAAAAAACACTTGAACTGCGACGAAAAACGCTGAAAAAATATTAAAAAAAATTTAATAGAATACAGTATTGTACTTTAAGTACATGTATAATTAGTTGCTTTATTATGCATTTATGAAATAATAAAAAAAATCCTATAAATTAAAATGTTCAAAAGTAGATAAAAATAAATTAAATGAATTTACGATTTAATTGTCTATTATTACCATTTAACAATAAGGAAATTTTACTTGATTTTTTATTTCATTTTTTATTTTTTATTTTTTATTAATGATTATGATTTTAATAATTATTATACAATTTAATATTGTAAGATGGGTATATTTTTAAATTAATATTTTTTTAAATATTATTATTCGAATTCAAATAAAAGAAATTGTAATTTGAGAAAGAATATCTACTGAAAATGAAAAAAATCTATAAAGGGTGAAGAAAAACTTCGTCGTAAAATTTTGTGTACTGATGGGGTCCTCGAAAATGTCTAATGAACATATGGTCAAATGCACCGTTTTCGAGTTATAACCTTTTAAAAGTAGCCAATCACCATCGAGTTCACAAAGCGTCACGACGCGTCGCTCGCCTTCTTAGGCTGGATTCACACTGGCCTACGATAACGATAACGACAACGACTGCGACCACGATTGACGGCTTGCGACAGAACATGCACATTGATCACGACCGGTTTCACGATTTTTCGAATCAACCAATAGCAACTGCGTAAACACAGCCAATAAGAGCTGATGTATCACACAGTTCGTAAGAGATGGCTAAATGCCTCCTTTCTATTGGCTATCGTAATGACGTAGCCGCTGCGACCACAGATGAACACAATCAACCAACTACACTGAAAATTCATATGTTGTCATATGTTAAATATTGGGCTTTGTGAAATTACATATAAGCTGAAATTCAAGTGTTTGAATTTAATTTTTGCGACCCCATTTGGGGTCGCGACCCATAGTTTGAGAAGTACTGAGATAGACAATGGTGGCATCATAATGAATCAAGCCATAAATGGCAAAGGTATTCAAATATTCACTTTTGAATGAGGCCTTAAAGTTTATTTCTTATGTAGCAATAATCTAGTATTTCTTTTTCTTCATTTCCATATGATCTTGCGATCTTTTTTTTGCAATTACATACATATGTATTATGAAATATTCTATATATTAGATTCTATGTAAATATCAATATCATTATTTTTATATAATCAGTTGATACAAATCATTGATATATTAGTAATCAGCATGACTAATTTATAAATATATAAATACAAGGCAAGCTAAACATATTAAATTTTGTTATGCAATGTTAAGTACATAATGACTTTTTAAGATTTAGATGTTAAATATATACAGTAGTACATAGAATAATAATTGTTTTTATTAATACTACCCAACATAAATGCCAATAATAAGGCATTTGTGAAGAAATTAAATTTTTGCTTTAAATAAATTTCATCTCTCAATAAAACTTCTGTTTTTAATAAATGATGACAATTTTTATTGATTTCCAATTAATAATAGATTAAAGTATGAAATAAGAAGAAGAATGGCTGGAAATATAAATTTAGAATATATTCGATTATGCTGTTTAATCTATTAATGTACGATTTCAAAATTAATCGTTATTTCGCTGTAATTCTAATTAAACATTTCATTATCGTTAGAAAATTAATCACTATTTAGCATTTTTATATAAAAATTTGGTTTAAAATCAAAACACTAATTTAATGTGTCATTAAATAATATGTTTTATGAAATATTACATTCTATTATATAAAACATAAATACTTAAAAATATTAAATATGTTTTACTTTTTGAGACAAATAAAATAAGAAAACATTACGATTAATTATTATAATTAGTAAAAAAATGTAAGGAGGGAAAAAATATCATCTTAAATTACGCAAAAAAATATTCTTTTAGTTTGACGATATTCAGAATTTTGAACAGTATTTAAAAAATTATGATTGATTTATATTTTGAAAGAAAACATAGGAAACATTAAAGGAATTCTTATCATTTTATAATAAGCATTGTTTAAGTACAAGTAATTTACTGTAGATCATGTATCGTTGAGTAAAGTTAACATAAATAGTATTCATTGCATGTCTTCCTCATTTTAAATATTGTTTTTCCTTCTCCCAATTTCGTAACTTCAAAACACTTAGAAAATTTTCCTTAGAAAGCTGTGTGTGGCATTTGATTTTTACATTAGCAGATGCGTTCAGAATTTTAAATGAACAGATGTTCAGATTATCATCTTAAATGCATTCCGCAGTAAAAGTCTGCGTTATGTTTTCGCAGATTAAATATAACCATTCATGTTTATTAATAAAATAGAAATTAAATTTTTCATATAATTCAATAAATCTTATCAATGAATAAAGAAGAAAGGTAAATTCCGTAAACTAAATTTTCCTATCTCGCAGCAATAATAACGATCGAATTTAATATTAATTTCGGAAATTAATGTTTAATTTTATATATTTTTAATACATTTGGAACAATAGTAAATATAACGAAATTAAACTAATTTTTATTTATATATGATGCTATATTTATATCGAATAAACCGAAACGTTGTTCGTGATGGGACTAAAATCGGATGCTTTACTGTTTGGTTTGATGGCAAAAAACGATTTAGGAAAGTTGAAGAGCAATTTTCGTGATTCTAGGAAACTGGAGAAAAATTCTTCTTATCAAAATGGGCGAGATCAGTGACACCGACTACCATATCAGTTATTGACCTTGAGATTTGTTATCCTAGTAGGATAAAACTTGTATTCTACAGTCGAGGATAATTTAATTTTTCTTTGTTTTGTTTTCTAATGAGATCTTTACTTTTACTTTTTCTGTTTTGAACTTAATAAACAATAATGAATTCCTCCAAAATTTTAAAATTAGATATCATCCGATATCCATTTTCTCCAGATGGTAACATTATATTTAAATGACATATTTGTATTTTATTTCTAATATGTTTCCTCGAAATATTTTTATTTTTTTGAAAAATTATACGCTTATATGAAAGAAAAATAAACAAATAAGTTAATAATAATTATAATAATTTTTAAATATTACTCGATAGAATTTTATACATTTTATAACGTTTATATATTTGATTTTTTAGCAAACTTTAATTTATTTCTTTTTCCTGTTTAACTGGAAAGATATTTTGCATTTGTTCCTATCCCGAATCAGTCTATAGATAACACGTGTTTTGCACATATTTGAGCATGTTAACATCGAATATAAGAGGCAGGGGAAAAAAACTGTCAACGTGCATTGGATGCTAAGAGGTGGAAAGCAATCACGTGACAGAAGTATCTAAATGGTCTTCGTTTGTTGGTTGATGGAACTCGAGACATCGATCGTTTGTGGCAGATTCAACTAGGAAAAGTTTTTCCACAAATTTTTGCAATGCACCATATTCTACTCGCTTAAATCCGTTGAAAAAATTTCATTTGAGAAATGATAAATTTAAGTCTATTGATAATTTTTATTTTATTAATTGCAAAATTAGCCGAATTAAATCATCGCAACAAGCAGGTGAGTAATTCCATTAATGATATATTAGTTTTTATTTTAAAAAATTGCTATTGATAGATATTAATTTATTTTAGATTGTTTTTATTATTATATTAAAATTAAACAATTATTTACTTAAAAATCTGCTGAAATTCTCAATTTTTTAACTAAACAGAGAGACATTTTTCAGTATTAAATCTATTTTACTGCTAAAGAAAAACAAAAATACTTATAATTTGCTTCGCTTCTAACAAAATAATAATAATGTAAATATTATTAGGTTATAAAATTTTATTATTAATTATTCCAGCGGTCGAAACGGAAAAATTTGATAAGGGGAAACCATTAAAAATAAAATTATAAAATAAGCATAAGCATATTTTTTACGTATCTCAATATACTCAAAATAATTATTCCAAGAAAAGAATTCTTAGTACAGTTTATACCAAGATGATATTGTTCACAGAATATCAGAAAAAAATGTATATACAACAGGTAAAAACTAAAATTAAATATAAAAATTTAAACATCATATATGAAATTTATTGATTGCAGACTAGCTAATTAAGAAATGCCATCAAAAATTTAGTTTTCATTAAAGCGCTATAATTGTTATTCAGTATTAATAATACATTTACATTTTGGTTATGTTTCAAGACTGTTTTGTTAGCCATAATTTTACGTAACCGGCAAGTTTTAAATTACTTGAAGTAATTTTAATTTTAAGTAATATGTAATTAAATAATAAAATTTTATTAATTTTTTCTTAAATTTTAACAAGGATAGCGAATTTTAAACTTTAAAAATGAAGTTTCTCACGCCCGCATTCGCTCAAATTGGAACATATTTATTATAAAATGAATATACTGTATATATATGAAAAGAAGAATTATACAAGTTTGTTCATATATGCATAATATATATTTATCGGGTGCTCACGAGATCCAAAATTTACTTCATAATTTATAATATAGGACAATATTTTGTATTTAAATTATATTGGGAAAAAATGATAGTTTTTCATTCTTAAATATAAGTAAATCATTATTAAATTTTTATGAGCTTGTACACTGTAATGTCGGTTCTTTTGTTTTTACTGAAAGCAGAAACTGAACATGATAAAAACTTTTACACGATTTTTTTTATTTAACCGGACCACTTCAAATGTAATAATTCATTAATACTGTATATATAAAATACAATACTGTAAAACTTAGCATTCATTCTATACAGCATTCTCTCTCTCTCTGCGCTGTTTCATGTATATTGCACTCAATATACTCTTCAACAAGATATTTTTAATACTTCCGAAATATTCGATACCCATTGAAAAGTATTGAAATTCCACTTTCGATAGGAAACACTTTTAAACGTTTCAACGATAGTGTGATAAAGAAGTTGCAAAAACATTTTAAATTTGCAAAAAAGAAAAAAAATCTTCATAAGTATTCGGATGCTCGGAATATGTTCTGAAGTGTTAAAGTGACAATTTGGTCTCGACTAACATATTTTGTATTTTATCGAATGATGGACTTTTAAAGCATCGAAAAGCATTCCCAAGAGTACGTGTCAAGTGGTACTTGATCTATCGAAAAGTGGTTCTCGTGTCATTGTGAATTAATCGGAAGTAAAATTACAATGAGCAAGTGTTATTTGCATCGTATTTTTGTTTATTTAAACAAATTTTGATATTTTTCGCTTTTAGTTCCCACTCATAAAATCAATGAGTCTGAAACGTTAAGATTGTGAAACAGGAGATGTTTGAAATTCTTAAGTTGATCTCAAATTATAAATAGGAATGTTAACAGTTACATTAGGTATATAGGAGATGCTGTCGATGGATGGCTGTTTGCTGTTTATTCAAATACAAAGATAGTTTTACTGCAAACACAGCATGTATCACTGGAAAGTAAATATTCTACTTCTGCTTTTTTTTTTTTTCTTCCTTTTCCCGATTGGTTTTGGCTAATTGGTCATACGTGTTTCGCTTCCTTAAAATATTTGCTTCTTTTTTTATGAGCACTCGATGCTGCAGCATATCTGAAAAAATTAATACTTAAAGTATGGTATATATATATATATATAATTTACACTATAATTAACATTTTTTAATTAAAAAATATAAATTTTAGTCTTTTTTTCTATGTTTAAGACATATAGCGTCAAGTATAAAATCAACGATCAGATAATACCTGTACGAATAGAATTTGATGACTCTCGCCAAGTAAGTTTTGATGTTTTTATTATTAATTAATTTATAAAATTAGAGAACAAATCGCTATGATGATAATTTATTTAATTATTATGCTTTTTAATAATATCGTTTAGATAGAGTATGTAATGAATTTGCATTCCGATAAGGGAGGAAGAAATTCTGTGACATTTTACGATTTCAAACAGGTCAGTTTTACAGATTAATTAGTAGAACAAATAACTCTTATGTATTGCGTAAAGAGGCGTATTTGAATTAAGTGTAGGTCGAGTATCTGTCAGTCATCAGACAGACATCGGGTTAATGAAGGTTTTTGTAAAAATAGAAAAATTAATTTGAGCTTGATGGATAAAATTATGTAGGAGGCTTCTGACTAACTATACATATGGCAGATGTAAAGAATGGACGACTGTTGATTAATTCAAGGTGTGATTTTTTTCTTGGTCAGACTTTGTTTTTGTGTTTGCTTGTAGGGTGTCGTTATATACAAAGAACTGACAGCTCGAGAGTGTTATATAGCAAGACTGACCTATGAGACATTGGAGAGAGAGAGGGCAAAGTTAGAGAGAAAGAAGGTTAGACGTTTTTTTGTTTTGTGTTTAAAGAAATGTTTTTAGATAGTTAGAGAATTTTGATTATGATTTAAAATAATTAAAAAAAATTAAAGAACATATTTATATACGAAATAAATAAATAATAATAAATTTTTACGGTACAGGCTTTTAATAATTGATGATTAAAATTATACCTATGAATTTATATTTTTAACGGTTATAGAATTTCATAATCGATTCGTCTAGCATCGTAACTGTATATGCTACTAATAAAGCTATCCCTCCAAGCAAAATGAAGAGTTTAATTGGAGTACGAGGAGCCAGATTCTGTAGAGGGATGCACTCGTATCTGATAGGAGATAAATATGATCACCATTGTAAGTATTTAGAATGTAATACTAAATGAGTGAGTGTTTTTCACTAGATACTTGATTAAGATTCAGTTTCAATTATAATGAATTTGTAAAAAAAAAAAGAATTAAATAAAATTTTATGACTCTATGAATTATGCCTGAGTAAATTTATGATTGAATTGTGTTTTTTATTTGCTATAAATCCTACATTTATTGCAAATATTAGAGAAAATTTATTGATTTTTTTTAATTATAAATTACTTGGTTCAATTCAGTTTTATTTTAGGTCAAACAGTTATTCATTAAAATCGAATGAGACATAAAGCGTGAACTTGGATATTTTTTTGTTGTATTTTATGTTTAAAATTATCGAATTTTAGTTATTTTTTTATAAAAATAAAAATAAAAAAATACAAAGATAATAATCTGATTAAAAAATCTTATTATTATATCTCATTTTAATCAAAATATAAATATTATTAATGTTGACCACCTTTATGTATTATTAAACCATCGTTTAAAATGCAAATAGCTAAAATTTCGCTTTGTAACAGAAGCGATTTTCTTGTTTCTTTAGGCATTTGCATTTTAAACGATGTTTTAACTGCGTATAAAGTAATGTTGTAGTGGTGAATATTGATCTTTTGTGTCCTAGTTATCGTTGGAACGTAGCGAGACTGTAATGGAATTTTTAATTTATTTTGATTTTGATACATAATTTAACATAAAAGAAATTTTAAAATTACAAATAAAAACCAGCACAAATTTAATAGTCGAATAGAAAAATAATTATTAATTATAATTTTATATCTAATTATTATAAAAATATCTTATTTTCCTTTTAAAATAAATAACACCTGTTCTACTCTATTATATTTCCGTTGTAATTGGAACTTTATGCCTGATGATGGTTTAATAAACCGAAAACGTTAGCTAGGTTTTTAAAAAATAAAAAAAACTTTTTATACTGCCGTAATGTGCTTTTTTGGTTTGTTTATGTTTTTGAATAACTGAATTTTGATGCAGTTTTATGTGTTTGAACTTTTGTTTAAACAGCATTTACTTAACATTACTGTAGGCTACCACTTTTTAAAGCATGTTGAATATTCTGAGTTCTGATGGTTTGGGAATGTAAGCTCCATTTATAACATTTTGCCTATAGAAAAATTGTGTTCTGAGTTATGACAGATTCAAACTACAACCGAAATTTTTGATTGTAATCCCATGAAAAGTTGTGGATCATCTGTATTTGTTACAATTTAAATGTGACTACTTGTTCGATGAATAAACTAAAGCAATTAACACGATCAAAGTCACCATATCTAAACTGTAATAAATATTGGAATTTTTAATACTATATTTGGCCTAAATTTTACATATTAAGATGTTTTTGATCAGATAATGTTTCAAAGATATATAAGATTTTCAATTCAGATTCTCTCAACTTTTTTTTTATCACATACTGAGCATAGATAATACTTGTAATACAAATAATTAATGAACTCTGTTTTATAATTAAGTATTCATTATAGAGATTACTAACAAAAAAGAAGAATACAGGAATCCCTTGATTAGTATGGGTTTGAATAATGCAGTTTTGATTAGTGTGCAAAAAAAATTTGAGACTATCCTTAATATATGCCAGTGCCAGATTTGATTAGTGCACTTCAAGTGTGATTTTTTTTTCTTTGCAAACCGTCTTAAGCATTGGCAACTGAATGTTGGGGATTGTAGTCTACATGATTAGAGCACTGCAATAAATTTTTTTATTTTTTTAATTCTGTTAATATTACGACTTTTGTCATCTAATTGTTATAATTTGAAATTCATTTGTAATTTTATTAATAAATTTAGCGTGAATGGCAACTATCTAATAATAGCCATTACAATATTATGTAGCAGCCTTGCCTTCAATTCCTCTCCAGTACTCTATGTCTACAAGACATGCAATTATTTTTTACAAAATTTACACAATTTTGTAAAAAATAATTTTTTTTGTGAAAAATAAATTTTCAAATACATGTTCCTCAATGATTTAAAGTACATGTAATGCAATATAGATACATTTTTGAGAGGGGGGAAAAAGTACATGTTTATAATTTTGATATTTTCCAGGATTCATTATAATTATTCCAATACATGTTTATAATTTTGATATTTTCCAGGATTCATTAATTTATTCCCATTGGACTTTTTTAGTTTGATTAGTGCGGTTTTGATATCTGCGGTGTATTGCGAGATAGTTTAATTAATGCAGTTTTGATATATGCGGTGTATTGCGAGGATTTATTAACCATAGTTTGATTAGTGCAGTTTTGATATATGCAGTGTATTGTGAGGATTTATTAACTGCCCTAATCAAGGATTCCTATATTTATAATATAAAATCTTTTCACTACAAATCCATCAAAAAACAAAAGTTGATATGGAGCTAAATTAATTGCAAAAGTAGAGAAATAAATCCATATTCCAGCACACAATAAGCATATTTATTTTTACTTGGATTATAATTTAAACATATTTTTTTATTATTTGCAATAAAAAAATACATTAAAAATGTATAAATGTATTTTTTAATGTATGTACATTAAAAAATACATTTTTGAGTCATTATTTGTCAAAAGAATTCCAATACCCAATACAAAACATTAGTAATATTTTTTTACTTTTTTATCCAGATAATATAATTCAAAGTTAATGAAAATTAGCAATTCAACTTAAAATATTTTAAGTTCTTTCATATTAGAATTAATAGTACTAATTAGACTTAAAATAGTGATTAAATATTAAAAAATCTGATGATTAAACTCTCAAAATAATTAACCATATAGAGATATATTGAATAAATGGAAACTACTTTGCCAAAAAACAATTTATATACAATACTTGTTAAAGAATTTACAATAATATTTTAAAATTAAACACTATTGTTTTTTGACTACAAAAAATTTCAATATCTATAATTTTTAGTTTCAATAGAAAATTTTTTAAATTTATCAAATTTTAAAACTTTAAAAATAAACAGCTTTGAAATATTATTTAATGTTATTTTTACCTTTAAAATATTGAAGTTTGCTTCAGTATTTAATATTATAATTTAAAACAATTGAATAAAAAGCTGTATTACAATTTATATACATTTTTTTCCATTTCTAAAACCATACAAATTTTGTTTTCTAATAGAAAATATAATAAATAGAATATTGATTTTACTTATACAAATAAATTAAACTTATATAAAATTTATTTGAAACCATAATAAATAAGTTTGTGAAAAAAATTAAATTACATTTATATTACATCAAAACAATTTATTTTTTTATTTCTATTATGCTATATCTATAAATAGTCTTTCTCTTAACAATATTAATTACTCTTGTGAAAACCATAATTAATTAAATATAGTAATTATTACTAGAGCTTAAATGACTTCAAAATACATCTAAACCTCAATTTGCAAGGTACTAAAATTACAAAATTTTTATTTTGCATAATAAAAAAAAAATGCAATAAATTTTCATTTTACACAACACATAATTGCATAGTTTAAGACTAATAAAAATAAGATATGTGTGTTTATTAAAGAACTTATTTTTAAACTGCCATCTGATAATTACCCCATGAATAACAAAATCTTCAGCTGTTGTTCCAGCAGTATTAGCAAGCAACATCTCTAAATACAGTATACACATGCATTTATATAATCTTGAATATTATATAAAATTAATATTCAATTATATATAATTGAATATTATATAAAATTAATTTATATAATACAGTGACAATGAATGCAATATCAAATGTTTAAATTAGTAATCAAAAACTTTTAATTTATGGGGTAGAGTTTGTTATTTTTGGCATAGATTTACAATGCAATGATTTTTAATTTTGATTTACTTTTTATTAATGAAAGTTTTGGTATAAACACAGGTGTATGTACATGTGGTATTTTTAATCAAAAGAAATTAAATATCAACTGACAAAGTGCAATGTTTCATTGGAGAACAGGTAAGTAATTGGGAGGGCTGCTCATCATTGGTTTACAACATAAAAGTGATTTGTGTAATAATAATTATACAATAACAGTACAAAAATTACAATATCTTTTAGTCAAAAATATTGGAATATATATAGTGAGGAATTTGATTCAATTGTAATAGAGCTAAAACAGTCTGAACTTCATCATTATTAATACTGGAGAATTTATTCTGTTGTAATGGATCTTGACAACTTTCATCATCACGACTGTTCACATCCTGTTTGAAAAGACACGTTTAAATAATTTATAAAATAGTATTTTATACATTACATAAAAA
>AYEL01080027.1:0-18778 GCA_000484575.1 Olivierus martensii
AAAATTAATATTCAATTATATATAATTGAATATTATATAAAATTAATTTATATAATATTCAATTATCATCAGAATTGACAATTAACATGCACAATCAATTGCAAAAAAAGTTTTCACTTTTCTTGAAGGAATTTGGCTTCCTTTCAATTCACAGATTCATCATGTATTGGTTGGAACAGGATTTGACTATCTATGATGTAACAATACACAGCAATAACTTGCATAGTCTGGTTTCAAATAGTCCAGATTGTAATTGTTAATAAAAAATTTTAATTTACTTTATTTTTTAGAATAAATACGAAATGTAAGTGTGCTTGCTACTTAATACTTATAATATATGAATCAAATAGCCATTATTTGACGAGCTAAGACATGCAGGCAGCTGCTCCAGTATTGCCAAATTTATCTTAAAGTTTGTTAAGATAAATTCAATTCGATGCTACTGAGAGATGTACGAAGAATGGAAAAAAAAGAAACTCATGCAGATGTCAATTTTGCATCTTTTTGATAAAAAAGTCCTTTGAGTTAAAATTTTTATTCATTTATTTACAATAAAATCTTTAAATTCGTTCTATGTTGGCTTTCTATAAATAGTAGTTTCACAATGCGTCGACTTCTTGTTGATGTTAACATCTAAAAAATGTATGGTGGAATTGCTTTTTTGCTCTAAAATTAGATTTAGTCCAGCATTGGTTGAGGTAAAAGCTTTGCATAGTTCTTCAGAAAGTTCTTGATGGATCCAGGTGGTGTAGATGTCGTCAACATATCATATATATAATTTTATAGAATTTCTTAGTTTATTTATAATTTTAGATTCAAACTCACGTAATAGGATTTCGGCCATTATTCCAGCTAAGGGGCTACTGATAGGCACACCATTTTGTTGTTTGTAATATTTTCCATTAAAATAAAAATAAGAGTTGTAACATAGGAGATGGCAAAGTTCAAAGTTTCAAAGTTTTAGATGTTAATATCAACAACAAATCGACGCATTATGAAACTACTATTTATAGAAGGCCAACATACAAGCCGGCCCTCATTCCATATTGGTCGAATGACCCCGCAGAATATAAAAGAGCAGCCTTCCGTTCATTTTTTCGACAGATATTCACCCATTGTTCTAATTATAACCTTCAACAAGAAGAATTTAAGACAATTATAACTTGGGGTAAACAACATGGATACACGTACACTTTTATGAAAAAGATATTTGATAATGTTAAAAAGAAACTATCATCATGCAACAATTACACCAGTAATATGCCAATACCATCCCCGCAAAATAATGCGCCAGCACCCACTATTACATTACCGTACAATATCTCCAGTATGACAACTATAAAGAATACGGCCAAAAAAACTTAACATAAAACTCCGCACAAAACGTTGCCCAACTATTTATAATAAATTAAGGAATGATAAAACTAAATACGATGAAATGAAAAAATCAGGTGTGCACTGCTTCATTTAAATTAAATGTTTTGTCATCTAAAGAGTTCTGTAAAGACTGGAATAAGTAATAATTAGAGGGTGCCAGATCTGGCAAATATGATGGGTATGGTAGCACATCCCTTCCGAGCTGTAACAGCTTCTGGTGAGTCATCAAACTTGTATGAAGTCAGGCATTGTCATGGTGAAACACTATGCCTTTTCTGTTAATCAATTCTGGCCTCTTCCGTTTGATGGAATCACTCAATTTGTCCAATTGGTGCCAGTAAAATTCCGAATTAATTGTGGAATTGTCCGGTAGAAGCTCAAAAATAATAATTCCCTTGAAATCCCACCAAATAAAGAGCATCACTTTTTTTTGATGAATATCGGCTTTTAAAGTGTTTTGAGCCAGCTCATCTCTTCTGCTCCATGATTGCTTCCATTCAACATTGTTGTAAACAATCCATTTTTCATTGCCAGTTATGATTTGCTTCAAAAAAGAATCATTTTTTCACATTTGATTAGAAAATCATATATGTTAATGCAATGGAGCAAATCTCTTTCTTTGAGAACATATGGAACCCAAATATTAAGCTTTGAAACGAAACCAAGTCATTTCAAATGGTTATGAACAGTCAAATTCAAAAAATTCAATCTTGTAGCAATTTCTTGTGTTGTTGTTCAGCAGTTTACTTCACCCAATACCTTTATTTTGCCATCATCAGCTTCAACTGACTTTCCAGCACATGGTACATCTTTAATATCAAAATTTCAAAATGAAATTTTGCAAACCAGTTTTGGCACTGGCATTCTGTTAACACATCTCCATACACTTCACATCATAGTTTTCTTGCTTGAACAGCATTCTTTCTTTTTTTGTAATAAAACAGCAAACATGCCAAAAATCTCCATTTTATTTTCTATTTTGATGTGACACACAAAAAAATAATTGCACAGAATCAAAAAACAAATTTTATAAATAAGCCTTGAAATGTCTGCTGTCAAAATATATAATGATAATAGAGTTTAGAATGAAGTTGCTAGTTAAAAATACAACTAATAACACTCTTGGAAAAAAACAAAATTACTTTCTGAACAACCCAATAAAATATCTTTTAATAAGAAATAAATAATGATTTTATTTTAAATATAGATTTAAAATAAAACAAAATAAAATAGATCAATATAAAAATGGTTAAAATTAAATAATGATAAATGAAAAATATAGCAAATCATCATTTATAATGATAATTTGTTATATTTTCAGTGCTATAAATATATAATATGTATATATATACAGAAAGTTCCCAGATTCGAGTATTTTTCAAATATGAAGTATCAAAAAAGTTGAAATATGAATATTAATTATAATAAGTGTATATGATAAGCATTCATAAAAAAGCATTTAAGACCATGCATATAATTAGTGTAATTTGGTTTATAACAAAGTCCATTGTCTGTTATGAAATTGGAAAAATCAAAATAGCAGATTGAGAAATGGAATGCATGTGCTCTAGCTGCAATGAAGTAGTATTTTTTCACTGGCAAATTATGCAAATAACTTTCTTTCCTAAGTTGTACCTAAAGAATTATTCACTGTAAAAAACTCATCTAATCATTTGTCAATGATGATGACAAAGAATAAAAATTCCATAATATTTGTATGCCATAAATAATTTATCATCATTATTTTCTTGATTTTAAAGATTATATTTTATGTATTTAGATAAATAAATCATTGTTTAATCATATGCTATTGATTTTGCTGACCTTTAATTTTATTTTGGTAAAATTTCATTGTCAAGAATGGAACTCCTAGTTTTAACACTATGTCTATGGGAAATTGACTCTTGGTTTATAAGTTTTTACTTTATGAGCTTACTTGAGGAACAAATTAGTTTATAAACTTGGGAACTTCCTATGGTAGTTGCGGACTATATTAGTTTATTTCCATCCGTTCGCATAGAACCTGCCTGCTTATGTCTTTATCGGTTCCTATATTGTGCATTATGATTTGAAAAGAGAAATTAAAGAATAATATTTTATATATTTCTCATCTTAATTTTTACCAAAAGTATTATCAATATATATAAGCAGACCTTAACAAAAAGTGCTGACATCATTTATTTATCAGTTCAAAAATTACATATTACTATGCTGTTATGATAATTAATTTAGCACTTCAAATACAAATATAAAATTGATTTTACTTTATAACTGGTTCCTTATATGTGTACAGAATGTCTTCACTAATTCAAACAAGATTTTAGTGTAAGTTTCTTAATTTCAATCAATTGAAGTCAAATAACTTGAATCAAATCTTCCCATGTTTCATCAAATCAATGAAACAAGTTGACTAAATTTAAATATTGGAAACTAAAATACAGGATTACAATCCTTTATTTAAAAAATTCTGAAAATCAAAAAAATTTTCATATATATGAGTATCACTTATATAATCCAAGCAGGAATGTACAAAAAACCAAGATAAAAGCATTTTTAGCAAAAAAAGAAAACATTTTTAATCCATTCTAGGACCATCTTTAGCTATTACCTTTTAATTAATAAAAATAAACAGGAAAAGTCATATGAAGTGTCTGGTAAGCCACTTCCAGACAGTGAAAATTGCTTTTGGTTTCTTATATTGATGATAGGTTCTCTTACAATACAGATGTCCCTTGTTTTACATGATTAATTGGTTCTCTGAAATGATTGCATAATGCAAAATTGTGTAAAGTGAGTTGAATTTATCATAGGTGAGATACAGATAGGGGTTTCTTCAGAAATATAAAAAAAATGAAAACTTTTAAAGATTTATTTACAAATTCTTGATGGCAATTCTCATACCTACAGATTTACTGCCACATTTAGCTGATTTCCTAAGTTCACTGGCTTTGTTAAATTTTCTTATAAGAAAATAAATCCTTGTTTTAACAAATTGTTTAAAATAAATATAATAGTATTTTGGAAAATACTTACATGTTTTTTATTGTGGGATTTTTCAATAATGTCATCAAAGGTATATTTAGCTCTAAGTATTAGTTGCTATTTATTCAAATTAGTTTTTTGTCCTCTAAATTTAGCAGCTACAAAATTTTTTCTTCCTGTTTGATGAAGCCAAATTTTCTTTTTTCCTTCATTCCATTTGCCCAATAGAATTGCTTATAACCACTTTTTCGATTTATCTTTACATTCCACTACACAGCTGTCCATTATATCGATAAAAAGTTACAATATTTACACTCTGGTGACTATTTAGGATTCACTGATATACAAAAAAAAAAGATTTCTTTGAACAAAAATGATAGAAAGAAGGTCACATGATACTAGCAGCCTATGATAGTGCTATGTTATCAGCAAATGCAGCAGAAAAGAGTGTCCTACTTTCTCTATGTAGTACTTTAATACTTAACTAGCTAAATGACCCCTGGTCATTTAACTAGAAATTAATGTGTGATGAACTTTCATGTCATCTCAAAAACATAATTGACTTTCACATTTTAATCAGTATTGCAAGACTTATTGATAACAATTTTATAGTGTTATTCAAGTTCTAGATGTCTCAATAAATGAGTATGCTATCTGATTTAAGCATAACTCTTATTTTTAAGAAATATTGATTCATTGTAACAATTAAAATAATATATATAAATGAATTACTTTCTTCCAACAGATTTAAAATGTAATAAATCATCTATGAAATCTATTTCCAATGTGAGGGATGTTAAAATGGCAATTATTCCACCTTTAAGAAACAGTGGAGAAATTAAAATGAATTCTCTCCGTAGTTATTTTAATGAAGAATATTGCTATATCATGGATGCCAAGACATGTGGGAATATAGGAAGATATTTAAATGTAATTAACAAGATTTTTCTGATTTAATCCAAAAAAAATTATAATTAATTTTTAATTTATAATTGTATTATTTACATTATAGCATAGCTGTTGTCCAAATGTTTTTGTACAGAATGTATTTGTTGACACTCATGATTTAAGATTCCCCTGGGTTGCTTTCTTTGCTATGACGTAAGTAATTATTGAAATAGTTTTTATTATTATTGGTTCTATAATTGTTTTATATATTAAAGCAGAAGTATATTATGTACAGGAGAATCTTTTTAAATTATCATACTTACTTGGAAAAATATTGCATTAATCCAAATATAAGATGGTTTTTTTTTATTGATTTCTTAAAAAATCAATAGTAAAACGTAAAATTAATTTATGTTTAAGTGTCTGAAATAAATTATTGAATTGTAAGATAAGATTTTTTTGGAAAAGTTTGCCATCTTATATTACTGTATAACATGTTAATTGCTATGTAGAATTATGAAACTATCTAATATAATTTTAAAATGAAATTGATTTTAATAAAACTTAAAGGAAATCAATATAAAAATGCTTATCCAGATTTTGGATGCCCATCATAGACCACTTATATCTGTGGTGAAATTTTTTTTTTTTTTTTTTTTTATTGTACATGCTTGTCATAGCCTACCTGCACTTGTTGTTTTTTTTTTTTTTTTTGTTTTATATTGCTTTCCCATCAAAAGTTAATAAACAGCAATGTTATTTCAGCATTTACTAAGGATTACATATATCTATATGAGATTGAATATGAAGTTAAGAATGGGATTAAAAGAACCAAATCATCCAAGATCCTTCTTAAAAAACTATATCAATTTGAAATTGATTCCAAATTGCCCAAAACATATTTCCATATGGCCAGCTCATTCTTCACTGTAAATCAATAGAAATGATTCTGCTTTTTGTCCAGAAAATCCAGAATAAAATTTGTGTTCTAGATTAATAGATTGAATTAGACAGGAGTTGTTTGGAGAAAAGAAAATCTATATGTATGCTATAATGCAATATATAGCAATGTAGAGATGAATCTCCTCACTTTAATTAATTAATTTGGTCTTGGAAACATAAATCAAGGGATTCTTGTATATATAATAATAAATTAATCAAAATTAATATATTGATGGACAAATAATAATGGACTTTGTCAGTGGCATAATAATAATGATCAAGTGATGTGGCTGCATTAGGACCCAAGCTTGATAAGAACCCTTGACAGAGATAAAAAGAAAAAAAATACTTAAATATGTCATCAAGATTCATGTCTCAAGTTATATTATATTACTGGCCATTACATTGGAACAGTAGTTACTATCTGTATTGGATAACATATAGATAGTAAGGTATCATTATAGCAAAGAGACAAAGTAAGCACTATGCAGAAATAGATCTTTATTTCAGAAAGAAATGCTTTCGACCTTTCTCAACAGGTCTTCATCAGTTAATGTCAACCTCTATATCAATCTTTATTTCAGAAAGCATTTCTTTCTGAAATAAAGATGTATTTCTGCATAGTGCTTTGTTTGTCTCTTTGCTATTATTTGTTGCAGAATGTCTTCGGCTTTAGGTATCATTATATTGGATATTTATTTTAATGATGACAAGAAATTATCTTGTAAATATAATTAACCTTTGAGAAATATTAAGTAATTTCTCTTATTTTGGAAATTTAAGTCATTGGGCTTTAATTAACTTTTGTCAAAATAATATGTTGTTTCTTAAGATTTGTAAAATATATAATAGAGTATCAATTATCTGAACTAATTGGGACCAAAATTGTTTGGCTAATCAAATAATTCAGGTAATTAGACATACATAAGAATACATTTGTACAAAAAAAACCTAGTAAGAATATCCAGTTTATACAAATAAATGCATAATTAGACATACAATTAAATTATTATTATTATATTTTAAAATATGAAATGTGAAAAATAATTAATTTAGGAAATGATTTGTAAATAATAACCAAAATATTTGCACAGTAACTAAAACCAGCATCTGATGTTTAACTTCTGTAATGAATAAATTAAGAATATTTATGTGTTATATTGTATACACCTTCAATAAATAACCAGAAACAATTGATTAAGTGCTAAGAATAATACTTCAACATAATAACTACTGTATTAAAAGTAGATATTGTAATTTGTTTTGGGCAGCAGTAATTTGGATAATCAATGCATTATTGCATTTAGATATTTCTTCATTGTTTAATGTAAAGTATTGTCACATTCTCCATGATATATAAAATTATAGGCATTGTATATGAATTTCTATGTTTCTTGAATTCAAATAAAAGTGTGCAATGTCAGAAGCTATTCAATAAATTAAGATTTATTGTACAGGTGTCCCTTGCCTTACGCGATTAATTGGTTCTATGAAATAATCACGAAATTGTGTAAAGAGAGTTGAATTTAGCATGGGCGAGATAGGGATAGGGGGTTTCTTTAGAAGGATAAAAAAAATGAAAACTTTTACACCTCTGAACAAAAAATCAAATTTTAATGAATGAATTTTTTAAACTGAAACAAAACACACAAAATTTAATGAATGAATGATTGGATAAATGAATTTAATTATTACAAGTCATAAATAACTAAACACTACATAATTCTGATAGTCTTCAATTCAATGTTGAATGGGCTGTCTGGTTAGTCTGAATCATCACTCTCTTGAAGCTTCTGGGATGATACGATGATCTTCAGTTTTTTTAATGAAACAGTCAAGACTCAGCTGATGGGCAGCATTCTCTTCCTCTTTCTCTATAAAGTTCTTTATAGCAAGCCAAAGAATTCTGAATTTCTCTCCAACTTTGGCACTTCTAGTTTCATTAGGATCATTTTCTTCAATTATTCTGACAGCACTGTCAATGTTTAAAAAATTCAGTCATTTTTTTGTTGAAAGTTGTTTGATGGGCTCAGCAAGAAAGGGCTCCTGACTTTCATCATTCATGATGTTTTCTACTTCCAGAAGCTCTTTAGTAACTGAGCTATGATGAGTGGTATGCAAACTATTCATCCACATGACAATTTTTGAATAAATGTTTTTTTAATTTAAAAAGTTAATTTACTTTTTAAAATTGCATTATAGCAAAAACGCATAAAGTGAAATTGCATATAGCGAGGGATACTTGTATATAAATTTTTCATAAGTGAATGATAAAAAATCGTATATGAAATGTTCACAAATATTTACAAATAAATAAATTATATTGAATTTAGTTCTTTTCTAGCTATAGAAAGTTTCTTACTAGTTATTTTATATCTACTATTTTTATGTTTATAAAATTCTTTTTAAATTTACAATTTTGTGATAAAATTCATGTAATCTTAATTTTTTTCCTAGTTATATCCGTGCTGGTACAGAATTGACCTGGGATTACAATTATGATGTTGGGAGTGTTCCAGGGAAAGTCATGTATTGTTACTGTGGTTCAGTAGAATGCAGAGGTCGACTACTATAAATATTATGTACAGTTTAAATGAAGAGCAATAGAATAATAAAAGAACAAGCTGTGATATTTATTAAAGCCAGTTACTAAGAATGGAAATATATATATTTCAATTCCACACTGCCACCTATAGATTGTTATCCTATCATAATGTATAATAATGTTTGTTTGTGAATCACTCTATTGTTGTGTATTTGTAATAACATAAATTCATGATTGTTCTGTAAATATATTTATTCATTTATAATATAAATATTTGGTTTGTCACCTTTTACACAACTTTGTAAATATAAATTCTGAGTGCTGCTCTCAAAACTTTTGTTACAAATTTGTTAGTAATCACGTCAGTTAGTAGAAAAATATTTGTAAATTTTCTTTTTAATCTTTGTGATATGATTTTATTTTATGAATTTATATATATATATATAATGTATTGTCAGATCATTATATTGTCATTTTTATCATCAGTTTGGTTGTAAAAATTTGTTTGTAAAGAAATAAAATAAATGTTTTTTCACAATTTTCTGTCAACATAAAATTCTTTTAGATTTTAATAAAATTTGTTTTCTTATCTTGAGAACTAACACTTTGAAAAATAGTATTCAAACTTTGGATTTATTATTATTTAAAAATATAAGCTTTTTAATTTTGAAGTTTCAGGAGGATGTCATTATAATGTGGCATTCCAAACATTAAAAAGATAATGTTTTTCATATAAAAAAAAATTCTTGAACCAAAAAAAAAATACATTGACTGATGGCTATATTGAGGATTACTGTATAATATAGCATGGTGATCTCTGATATTTTTAATAGTTTGTATAATCTTCAATTGTTAATAAACTGCTATTTGCTAATAAATGAGCAAATATCAATGATTATTATGCATTTATCTGATTCACAAGATTTGTGCTTCTGACAATAGTTGGGCAATGGATACATTTCCATTTCATTAACTGTGGCAAAATTTCTTTTTATGTTTATTTTGATTTTACTTTCTTATATCTTGTCTTATTATTTGAATATCCTGTATGCTTTGCAAAATTTAATGCAAAATCCTCAGCCATTATTGCTATTTCCAACCAATATAGTGATGATTTGTTTTTCAAATTAGACCATGAAAAATTTAACAATTACATCAATTATAAATCCATCTGGATTTCAAAAAAGTTGTCATGAAATATAACAATTTGTATTTTTTTATAAATTAAAAAAAATAATTTAATTCATGAAAAAATACAAAGTTCATGGGGGAAAAACTATCCAGTATATCAATAGTAACTTTGTTACTGTCCAGCATACACTATATGCTGGACATATAGATCACACCGCATTATCAATTTTGGAATGGTGGAACTTTTAGTTGCCTACATCAGTACATTAGGTGAGCAGCAATACATTATAAGGGAATGGGTAGTAAAATTGATTATATATTATAGCAAAAATGCATTAGAATATGTGTTATGTAGATCTGTATATAAAATTATATGTTTTAAAAAAAAATTCATTTTTTATTTCAACCCATTTTATACTTTCATACTTTATGATACAATATTTTGAATGAGCTATTAGTTCACCATACAGTCAAAGTTTTGTTTTTAGAAAGACTATTAGTTTCATATTACAACCTAAAATTAGCCCTTTAGTAAATGGTTAAATGTTTCAATGCCACTTTATACCATTTATGAGTAATAGCAAAACAATATGCAATCATTGTATAGTGATGATAAAAGATTTCTAAAATTTAATGCAAGACATTGATATTTTCAAAGATCAGGTTAATAGTGAGTAGATGATAAATATTAGTAAATCTTATAATTTTTGTCAGAATTCTTTTACTAATTAGAATCATACATAAAAAAAATTTCACTATTTACAAATAAATGGATATTTAAAAATTTATTGAAAATTTTTACATTGGAATTAATAAATGAATTTTCAAGTTCTAGAAAGTCCCCAAATGTTGATTGTTACAAATGATGTTAAGATATTTCAAAATTATTGTGAACTATTGGACTATATAATAATCACCATCTACTTAGCTTATTTCTTAATATTCAATCTTGAATTCATTAAGTGTCATGTGATTTTTGAATTCTAATGAAGCAATATTACATTAATCATTACAGCTTAATTTATTACTTGGAAAATTATAAAATTTTTTTCAAATATTAGATTTAAATTTATCTGTCATTCTGAAAAGCTTTGATTATGATTAGTTATTTACAAAAATAAATTTTTTGGATGTTAGAAAAAAAAAACATCTTATTTTTTTTAAATTCTGTATTAGAAAAACATTAATTGTATAAAATAATTTCATAAAATCTGTAATTATTTTATTAAAACTTCAAAATAATTCATTTACTTGAAGAAACACATTGTTAAGATTTAGTATTTTCAAAAAACAAAAAATAATACATAGGAATCTGCAACTTATATAGTTTCAACCTTGTATAAATCCGTACTTAATAGAATTATTTTTGGGTAATGACTGAGCCTGAACTTAGACCTCTCCAGAAAAACTGGAAGTGTAGGATTTTGAAATTGAATCCAGATCCTCTAAGATGATAAGTGACTGCTTTACCTCACAATTTATATGCTTATTCTTTAATATAACTTTTTAGTATATATTACTGTGACATTAGTACTGTATGTACAGTATGTATGCTCCAACATATATGTTTTTACCTTATGTAGGATTTTGTAAACAATTCACCTATACAAATTGGACTGCTTATAGTTCAAAATATGCATACATAAGAAAATATATTATTAGAAATTGTACATATCTGGAATAATTTGCATATTTTCATAAAATAATATGCAATCATTATTTATGAAATTAATATTAAATAGCTTTATCATAGTTGCAAAAATTTTTGAAAAATGTAGTGTGTAAATTATGGATATTCTCATATTGGTGGTATACAAAGTAGCACTTTAATATAAAATCACAGCAGTAAATTTGATTTGAAATATATCTGATACACTCGGTGAATAAAAAAAATCATAAAACAGTAAATTATTCATATCATTAAATTGGATAAAACATCAATAACAAATTTTTTCCTAAAACAATATAAGGGTTTGCTATACAAAAAAAATTCAATATACACAAATGAGAGATGATAAATAATTATGTAGAACAAATACAATCATTGATTTAAAAAAATTATCAATAGTGAAATAATAAATTTAAAAATAATACACATTAACCTGAAATTTACATCTGTGCACCAGCAATAATTTGCAATTAAGACTAATTAATATTCATAAATTTATAAAAATTCATCTCATTTTTTTTATCAAAACATTTTCAAAAATTTTAAGTTGATTTGTTTTATATGTCTTTATAAAAGCAGAATTGTTTTTTTTTTGTATTTGCTAATATTGAAAAATACTTGTTGAGTATATTTAGTCAAAGATTATACAATTCCAATCAGCAATTATTTTGCCATTCATTAAATTAGTTTTCTTAGGCATTACATATATTGAAGTTCATAACAAAAACCATTAATTCACCAACATATATTTTATCTCCTTGGCATGAAACAGGTGAAATTACAATATATAAATAAAAATCAAAACATAAGGAAACAATTCTTTTTTATGCATGCAATATACAAAAAATTCAAAAATCAGAAAAATATTTGAAAACTAGCATAATAAACTGTGAACGTTATAGAATATATAGTCTTTTAAATAAAAATAAAGATTCAAAAAATGTGAAGCCAAAAAAACAGATGAAAATTGTTTCAGTTCCATAGCATCTTTAATTGCCATCAGCATGCAATCTACGGCATGTCATGGCATCTAAAGAAACCATTAACAATGAGAGGATTAATAGTTTGATAATATAAATATTCATAAATGAAAGGAAAAACAATGCAATCTAGCTGTTCTGTTTGATTCAAAACTATTTTTTAAATACAATTTCCAAAATAGAAAAAGAATTTGATTCTTATCTAATAACAGATTTGCTGGATATATTTTTCAAATATTAAATATTTGTTTCATTTTTGTATCTTTAATCAAAATCACATCATGCATTTATTCCTATCTAAATATCAAATGAAAATATTTAGAAAAATTTGTTGTTCAGATTATTTTTTAATTTTAAAATGATTATTTTATGAAGATATATGAAATATTAGGTGTTCTAAATTGAAATCTATAATAAATATATAATGTACTATATGTAAAAAATATTTCCAAAGGAACTTTCACTTATTTTTGATAGTGAACTTCAGTGTTCTTAGGATATTACATAATCATTACATCATCAGCTATATTCAAATATTCTTGAAAATATAATATCATTTAGATATTTATTACATATCTAAATGATTTTAGATGTAAATGATTTAATATCTAAAATGATTTTTCTGAGAATATTTGAATTTCCTTTATTATTTCCTAGAAAACTGAATTACAGTATTTTAGATTGGTAGATAACGTATCGACTATTATGTAAAATGCTTTAAATAAATTATCTGGATGTGCATAATTTATATATACCTGTTTCGGTATGATAAAACATTATTTTATTCAAAATTCAGATATAAAGAACTGGACAACAGGATAGTTAAAAAAATTCACTACTTATAATAAATTTTGACTTCAGACTATTGGCTTGTTTGAACTATTTGTTATTAAACTTAATTCAAAGTTAAAAATTATGAGCTTTTATAAAAACAACAACAAAATCTATCTTGAGCAAATTTATTTTGATTATTATTATTTTCTATTACAGTAAATATATTTTATAATATTTATTTGCAAGAGGAAATTATAGCTTTTATGTAAAATATATAAATCTGTGAAAACCAATTTGATTGGATAATTTTAATTTTAATGTCAAAACAATGCATTTATAAATGATTCTTGAGAAGAATCAGTAGTAAACTGATTTGTTATTTATAGCAAAATATTTTTTTGAATTATATATGTACTGTGGAATAGAATATGATTCAGCTGCTTTTGTGAAATTTCATATTGCAAATGAATGCCAATTCAACTTTGGAAGTTTATCCAAATATTCTTCATACAATGCAATGCCATTCATTTTTTTCCTTCATAATAAAATTCAAATTTTAAATTCTATATCCACAATCACAATTCCAATTTCATTAAGGCTTTAAAAACATACAATATAAAAATACTTTCTATAATTCAAGTCACTGGACAGATTTTACATTTCCACTCACTTTCTTTACACTCTTGGTTTTATTTGTTCCACAGTATTTATGCTTATCAGTTTTGCTCATTTTAATCTTATCACGGCATCCTTTTCCACCTTCCCAATGAGTGCTACTTTTTTTGGTCACGTAAGCATTACAACCAATGCACTCTTTATCTTTTGTATATGGCTGTTCTCGGGCACAAAACCCACAAATCATTCTGGTAGCAAGTTTCATTTCATGATCACTTTCTTTTTCATTATGGCAGATATCACATGGATAGGCTTTTCCACAACATGGAAATCTCAACCAACGGAAACTCTGCTTATAGTGCTTACATGTACCATTAGCAGGTAATGGTTTACCCAATTGCACAGGAAGAATTTGATTCTTCACAAATTTACTATTTAATTTTACAGAGTGAGTTTGATATTTTTCTAAAGTTTCATTTGCTTGTAAATGGAGAAATCTGACTCCCTGTATTGTAACACTCATTTTAGAATTGCAAAATGGGCACCAAGTAATTCTTTGCAAACTATAATGGATTCCCGACAGATTACACTGTCTTGAGCAATTTAAACAAGAAATAGAAAACTCACAAGATATTAGAGGAAGATCAATTATCTGGCAGTGAAGGAGATGAACATATCCAAGAATAAATGAATGTGGATGAAGAAGAGATGGCTGGAATGTTAATTCTTGAACCTGCTGACATTTTGTGCAAGTTGCTAAATTTAATCTATTTGCTAATGTAGTTAAATCATGGCGAGTTTTACATCGATCACACATTATAACTACTTGCAATTTTTGACATGAAAGGGTAGCAGCATGCTCTGCAAGATAAAGATCTTTAAATTTTATTTCAGTTTTCAAACCAATGATATTGTTCTTATTTATTTGGGGAGGATCTTCTATAGAAAGCTCTTTTGTAATGTTAATTATATCTTTGTTCTCATCTGCAGTTTCTTCAGATTTAGAACATAAAATATCAGACTTCTCAATAATCTGATAATTTTCACAAGTGTCATTAGACAAATCATTGTCATTACTAGATTTGTTCTGATCCAACAAAGAATCCATTTTAGGATTGCATAACATTTCATGTGGAACAAATTCAATACCAGCAGCTTTTGTTTCAATATCTTGCTTAGTCAATCTCAAACCAGAAATAAATAAATTCTCTAAATTTTTATCAAGCCATCGTAAAAATGGACGGAAGGCTAGTTCAATCTTACCATTATTTTTCTCCCATCTGTCAGATATCCATTCACGAATTGTCCTATTAAGATGTTTTACTAGCATATCAGGCAAAACATCATCCTCATTAAGTACAATGACTAGAAATGATGTTTTTGGATATTCATTTGGAAATTCCACTTTAAGATTAATAGATTTTACTTCAAAAGGCCAATCAGGATCAGTAGGAAAATATTCTATATGAAAAACACCTTCAGTAATGTTTTTATGCTTTGAAAATCTTTTCTGGAACTGCTGTATTTCTGTTTGGCGTAACTTTTTGGAAGGATCAGTTTCTTCATTACTCTTCAGTGTTTCTATTTGTTCATCTTTATCAATATCTTTTTTAGGATGTGAAGTATTTTTGGAGTTATTTTGTTTACTTACAGATTTTCGATATCTATTTCCTCTAGCATTCCGCCATCTGGGTGACCAGGACACAGGTGTATGTTTATAAAAATAAATAGGTGAACGAAATAATTCATCCATATTAACTCCAATTTCTTTACACTCACGATTTAAAGTTTCTGAAACTGTCTTTCTAGTTTCACCAAATGTATTTCTCTCTCCCATATAATTGAATCTTTCAAATCGGGGTCGCCCATGGAAATTTTGTAGTCTTCCTTTTCTCCTTAAATTTGAAGTTGTGGAAATTTCTGCAGTATTATCAGTTTTAATTCCTAATTCGTGAGAATACTTACATTTATCGAAGTATTTGCAGAATCCATTACTATAAAATCTACAGATCTGTTGATTCATAGTAGAATTGCAATCCAAAATTTGACGATCTCGAGAAAGCATGTAAGAGTTGTAAAAATTAAATTATTGTTATGAAATATTTTTGCTTATATAAGGGAAGAATACACTATTGCACAATGTTTCGACATATAAAACAGTCAGCTGATAAGAAACATAGATACCACCAAGGATACCTCTCATAACTACCATTTTGTCTAAGTGTACTTCATCTCCACCTATGTGTAATTTTATTCTTTCAATTAAACAATAAAATATTAATGATAAATAAATAAAAAATTATAATTAGCATTAATTATAAAAACAACATTTAATTTTTAATTCATATCAAAATTCTTAAAAATAGCACTTAAACATGTGCCCTTATTAACGCCTCTACCTAATCGGTCAAAGGGCCGCTATGAAAGCGGCCCTTTGACCGATTCCACTCAGGAGGATCCGGTTTCCATTCCCGGATCATATATCGCTAGAGTTCTTCATGAGAGATCGGATTCGGCTTATTGAATCTCGTCCTCTACTCGATCCGTGAAAGGTCAGCTGGATTGTGCAGAATAGGATTAATTGGTTTTCTTCACTGTGAAGTTTAACGTCGCTTTCCACCCTGTAATACTAAGCAGTACAGGATGGAAAGCGACGTTACATTTTCCTACCCTGTAGATGAGGATGGGGCTCAACAGGTCGGACTTGACCTCTCCTGAAAAAATCTAGAGATATGGGACCTGGGAATTGAATCCAGATCCTCCAGAGTAGAAGCACAGTAAGCTTTCATCATCTTTCCACTTCGGCTGATAGGCTCAGTAGACTAGATTAGATTAGTTTTTAATTAAGTCGCCAGAGGATACAGAGCACAGAGAATACCGTCAGCAGCATGCTTATTTCTCTCTTGAAGCTCCTAAACATTAAGGGATTACGTGGTTCCCAGAGTTCTTAAATTAAGAAAATAAATAATAATATCAAAATTTTATATATGTTCATATATACTTATTTATATTTTATTTCTTTTTTGAATTATTATGAAAAACAATTTTTTTCCTACATTTATGGATATACAGGTATTTGTTATAATAAACAGAATTATATAAGAAACAATGAAAAAATTTTGAATATTCACTCCATTTTTGGCCAGATTGGCTGCGTAGAAACCAACTATGTAGAAACGCTTCGGATTTCCACTCTAGAGGATTTTGATTTGATTCTCAGATCTCACTCGTTGCAAAATATGTTCATGAGGCCCGGGCCCAGCCCATCGTTCTCTATCATCCATAATACAGTTGATTCCTCTGAAGGATGAAGGCAGCCTATGGCAAAAATTTTTTCGTCCTATCACTTACCTACACAAAGCAAAAGTGAAAAGTGTCAATATCTATTAATGAAAAATAAAAATTTGAATTAACTCCATGGTTTAGTTCATATTTTCATTTCGTAAAAAATATTTTCATAATTTTGGATCAAAATGCTCATATATTCGATACCTATTTAGATGAAATCACAAATATAACAATAGAAAATGAATTACAGTGGTACCTCGGATCACGAACGCCTCGGTTCACGAACAAATCGGTCTACGAACACCTCGTCCAAGCGAACTCGGTCCGAGTGCGCTCTGATCGTATCAACCTAGCTTAATGGAGAGAAAATGGGATAAATTAATAACTGAACCTTGAATATTTAAATATAATCTGCTATATTTAAATATTTAAGTTTCCAGCATCACGTCTGGTAAGTTATAGTTAATTAAAAAGTTTTTTCGAAAGGGGGTTTTCTTTATACAAGACATGAGGATCAAGATATAGTATATATTTTTTTTTTTGGTCAACAGATGACGCCACACTCCATTCAGGTAGAATACTATGTGGCGGGGCGAAACAAGCCCTTCACAGGCTGCCCACCCCTGCGGAGGGGTCAGCCGGATTGTGGAGGACGGGGATCGACGGGCCGGGCCCGGACCCCATGATAAATATTTTCAAGAAGTGGGACCCGGGATTCGAACCTGGGTCCTCCAGAGTGGAAAGCAGAAGCGTTTCCACGCGGCCAATCCGGCCGCAACAAGATATAGTATTTGTGTGTGTATTGTCCGTCCAAGAAAGCAGCGCCTAGCTAAGGTGGATGAGTCCAAACGCGAAAGGAAGAGTTGCAGTCGGTATAATGACGGGTAGGAATGGTTTCGGATTCGATTTACTTTTCTTTGCATATTTCTGTTATTTGTTATCTTAGTGTTTTCGCTTACCTTTTTCTATTTGTGATGGTTAGTTCAGTTATCTTGCGTTTGAAAACCTCCATGTGCGAAGCTGTCATCAGCGTTGCAGAGTCGGAGTCGGGAGTCGGGGAGACGGAGGTTTTTGGGTAGAGTCGGAGTCGGATTTTAAAACTGCCCGGAGTCGGGAGTCGGAGTCGGAATCGGAAAAAAACAAACGACTCCCGACTCCTTAAGTCCCTATTTACCTAATGCTAGTGATATATATATCATTTATAACTATTTAAGGCTAATGATAGTAAATTATGAATAATATCAATTATCTAAATTTATGAAAAGGCCCCCTATAGTGTTTTTAGTTAATTTATGAGTCTCAACTCTAAGTGATAAATTTTTGCCTTTTGGAGCCATATTTAGTCTATTTTATGGAAAGTGTTGTGGTCTAAGCCAAACTGAAACTTAGGCATAGGATTCTGATTAATGATTAAAATATAGTCCTATAGCCTAACTCATAGGCCTAGTGGCTAGCACTCTTACACATCAAGATAAGAAATAAAAAACAGAAATGCAAGAGGGTTATTGAAGGTAGTCTAAGGTATCTGCTCTAATGCCAATGTAACATATTAATTTAGTTTGATAAGAGTTCATTTTAATTTTTTAA